>KV010663.1:226978-241414 GCA_001598015.1 Dorcoceras hygrometricum | reverse complement strand
TACCTGCTGCTGCTGCTGAGGAAAATGTGCGGACTGAGAACTCTGGGACGACTGAGCTCCCTGACCAGCGGGTCTACCACCCTGCACCGCCTGCGCCACCTGCGCACTACGGCTCTTCATGCCCTCCTCGATGTGGATAGCAGTATCCACAGCCTCAGCATAGGACTTGGGCTTGCTTGTCAAAACGCTCTGGTACAGATCCCCATTCAAGCCCTCCACAATACCTGCTGCTGCTGCTGAGGAAAATGTGCGGACTGAGAACTCTGGGACGACTGAGCTCCCTGACCAGCGGGTCTACCACCCTGCACCGCCTGCGCCACCTGCGCACTACGGCTCTTCATGCCCTCCTCGATGTGGATAGCAGTATCCACAGCCTCAGCATAGGACTTGGGCTTGCTTGTCAAAACGCTCTGGTACAGATCCCCATTCAAGCCCTCCACAAACCTGGTGCTCTTGGCCCTCTCTCGGCCAGCAACATGCGGAACATACGCCAACAAAGCAGAAAACTTGCAAGCGTACTCGCGCACAGACAATGAACCTTGCTCCAAGAACTCGAACTCCCGCTCATGGGCAGCTACATAGGAGTCGGGGACATACTCCTGCCTGAAGACCTGATAGAAAGTGTCCCAAGTAATGCCAACACCAGTCTCCAGTAAGGTACTAGACGTACCTCGCCACCAGCGCTCGGCGGACTTCCTCAACAACAAAGTCACCAACCTCAACCGAAGATCGTCGTCATACTGGGCTCGATCAAAAAGATGTATGACGCTATGGAGCCAAGAATCCGCGTCCTCACTTGACTCATCACCATTGAAGATAGGAGGACTCATCCTCTGAAACCGAACTATGACCACATCCATTCTCTCTACCGGAGCCGGCGGAGCTGCAGCCTCCTCCTCTCCACTACTCTCGAGAGTATGACTAGGCGCACTAGACTGATCCTCATTCTGTCCTCCTGATTCCTGGAATAGACCCCTACTACGACCACGACGTCTAGGCGGCATCTAGAACACTCAACAGGATAAGGAAAACAGAACAGATACAGCAAAGAAAGCATATAACACAAAATATGCAGCACGTAGTCACATAAGTCAAGCACATGCAATACGCAACACTGTGCCTAGACTCAAGTGTGATCAAAGGAATTGAGCTTATCCAATTTTAAGCTCTGATACCAAAAATGTCAGGCCTCGTGCTCACAACAGATAAACACATGCGGAAGCTATCAAAAAGTGAGTAAAATTTTCGCTTTTAGGCCCGACGGTTTTAAACATATAATTTAAAATACAATGATACTTAAAATAAGTTTCCAGTTTAAAACCAACAAGGCGACCTGCCAACATACAGTAAAGCATACAACACAAAATAGACATGTATCAGACTCCAAATACTGGATACAACAACAAAGCACAGGGCATCCCCTGGCATACCAAACCGATACATAAATATAAGTAGGCTATATGCAACTGGGACACACTAGCCACCTCCTGGGGCACCACCAGCTGGGTTAAAACCACGACCAGCGGTAAAACCTGGGTTTCCTGAAAACAACACAAACAAGGAAACAAACCAAGCCCCAGAGGGACATGGGGTTAAACCCCAGTACGGAGAGCAACTATAAATCAGCAATAAACAGCAAGTAATAAAATGCAGATGCTATGCATGATATAAGGGACAACATCGAATAAGAGGCGTAGGCCTTTAGAATTTGAGGTTGGTGATCTAGTTTTCCTTAAGGTTTCTCCTTTCCGCAGTGTTATGAGATTTGGTCTCAAGGGAAAGTTAGCTCCTCATTATGTTGGTCCTTATGAGATAGCTGAGAGGATTGGCCCTTTGGCATATCGTTTGCTGTTGCAACCAGATTTGTCTTCCTTACATGATGTGTTTCATGTTTCGATGTTGAGGAAGTATGAGCCATATCCCTCGCATGTGTTGAGAACTGACGAGGTAGAGTTAGATCGGACTTTGAGCTATGTGTAATATCCCTTGCAGATCTTGGATAGAAAAGAGAAACAGCTGAGGAACAAGACCATTCCCTTAGTAATGGTTCAGTGGAGCAAACATGGTAGAGAGGAAGCTACTTGGGAACTGGAAGAAAAGATGCAGCGTGAGTGGCCGCATCTGTTTGAGTAAGCGTTGCCTCAGATTCCAGTAGTTGGTTCTTTGTTATTTCCCGGTAGATGTTTGCTTAAGTTCTTTTCCCCAGTTATATTGAACTCTTGATCTTGAGCTGTTTGATTTCGAGGACGAAATCCTGTTTTAGTGGGGGATAGATGTGAGACCCAAAAAACTGATGAGATTAATTGAGTTAATTAATCGAGTTTTATTGAGATCAGCTCTGTGTTTTTGTGCTTGAAGAAGCTATCGGGTTTTGTTTTAGTCCTTGTATCAATTTTGGAGAGTAGGGGATTTGAATTCAGCGATTAAGAGTGAGCAAGGTCATTGCTGAATGTTAGTGTTCAGCAGTGGTGACGTGAGCAGTTGTTGCTGAGTGGTTGTGTTCGGCAGTCGGAGCGAGATCTGTTGTCGCTAGTGTTCGGTGGTGAGATAGCGTGTTTCTGCAGCGAGTAGCTAAACTACGTCGTTTAGATTAGTTGGAACGGCATCGTTTTGGGCTTAGCGCTAGTTTCAGATGTCTCTGGCGGGTGAAGCGTTCAGATGAGTGTTGGGTTCTGCGCGACGTCGTTTGATTTAGTAGAGATCTGCTTTGGC
The DNA here is from genome assembly GCA_001598015.1 of Dorcoceras hygrometricum. Taxonomy (NCBI): domain Eukaryota; kingdom Viridiplantae; phylum Streptophyta; class Magnoliopsida; order Lamiales; family Gesneriaceae; genus Dorcoceras; species Dorcoceras hygrometricum. Next base: position 238,702 of record KV010663.1, on the reverse strand, counting down.
GTAGAGTGAGATCTTTTGCGAGATCTGGATGCGAGCGGGAGCATCAGCTTTGAGATGTAAGTTGTCGGTGAGATCTGTTTAGAAGCTTGAACAGATTTGAGTTTATAAGAGGACTTGGTCTTCTTTGCCTTGTATTATTTCCCGACACTTAGAATATTTCCCGATTGTAGATCTCTGTCGCGATACCCTAGCTACTGTTCACCGAACCTTATCTTCTCCGATTGCCGACGGTAGACAGCTCCGATTGAAGTGAGAGTGGTAGCGTTGGACTCCCCTTGCTCAGACGCTTCGTTTGGATATTGCTTTCGGACGTTTTCTTGAAGCTGGTGATGTGTGCAAAGACATCTCCCTTCTCTAGTCTGTTAGCATAAGCGTCGGATTTCGCCTGTCGTAGAGGTAGCTTGTTGGGGTAAGTGTTTAGACCCTGCCTTGTGTTTGCTTAGAGCTCTCTGTTGAGTTAGAGGGTAGTATAGCGCTGGTCAAGTTCGTAGCTCCCAGCTGTTGCTTTTCTGTGTTTTGGTCCTTGAGTAGTTGTTTGTAATTGTCTTAGCAGGTGAGAGATCTGCGTTGCTCGGACCCAGTTTGTAGTAGACTTGAGGTACGGATGTGAGCTTGTTACAGCGTTGAGATTTGGCATGGATATGTGCTTATGCTTGCTGTTTTGTGATGCTGTGTATATTGTCTTGTTATTTGTTGCATTGTGTTGCACTGCATACACGCATCTGTTCCATGTTGTTTCAGATCTCTTGTAGCCGTGCCTTATGCTTGCTGTTTGAGCTTGCCAGGGTGCTGTTATAGGCGAGCGGGTAACTCCCGTACTTCATATCCCTGCTGTGTCTTAGCCACCGTGAGCGGAGTGGGTAGCTCCCACATCTCATGTGTTGGACAACAGCAGGTTGAGCGTTGATTATGCACCTGATGCTGTGTGCTGAGACGAGTGGGTAGCTCCCATATAATCACAAACATTGTGGCCACTGCTTTCTGTTCAGATTCCAGTTTTTGAGCTATCCTTGGAATCTTTTGGCTCCCTGTGTTTGGTTGTAGCCTTGATCTCATGCATAGAATTTTCATTGTATCTGTTGCTATCTAACTGCTGTTTTCAGTTGCTCTCCGTACTAGGGTTTGACCCCTGTCCCTCTGGGGCTTGGTTGTTTGTTGCATGTGTGTGTTTTCACGTTATCATGGTTACTCTGCTGGTCGTGGAGTAGACCCAACTAGAGGTGCCCCAGGAGGTGGTTAGAGTGTCCCAGTTAGCGTATAGCATATTATGTATCAGTACTGTTAGCCGGGGGTTGTCCTATGCTTTGTAGTAGTGGTTGTATGGTACTTGATATATGTTTTAACGATGTACTGTTGTACTGAATTGTGTTATTAAACTGGGATATTTTAAGTATTGTTGTATTTTAAATTATGTTTTAAACAGTCAGGCCAAAAGAGAAAATTTTAAGCCACTTTTGTATGCTTCCGCTATTGTTTTGCATGGTTTAACTCTGAGTTGAGCACGAGGCCTGAAAGAGGCAGTAAAAATGAGTTAGACACATGTAGCTTGCGGGCTGATGGTCCCTGTTTTTCGAAGGAACTTAGCAGCCGCTGGTTTAAAATGAGCGATTAAAAATTTTGCGCTGCTAATACGGAGCTGCAATAGCTCAATGTTCTTGAACATCTAAAATCACAAGAGCACCGGAGACAGATCTGGTATGATTTAAAAATCATGCGGAAAATACCAGAACTGAATCCTATATTTTAAAACAACTCAAACAGATTTATGTTCCACATAAATCTGTTAGAGACTTGTGCAAGTGCTGAACTCTGTTTATGCGTATGCAAGAATGAATGTGCGATGCTAAAGTAAATGTGCAGGTGCTGAAAGCTTTAAAGAAATACGATACGCAGCAGGTTTGTTTCTGGAAGTTCGGACCTCAATGTCCTACATCTCCCCTTCTTCCACCTCGAAAGGATCCACTAGCAGATTTGATCTTACAACTCGTGTACAGACCCGATCCCACAACCAGCAGCTGTGAGAACTCCTAGATACTCAAGAGCTCACGGCTGGAATTTAAACACTAAAGCCAGCGCTCAAACTAACCCATACAACTTAACAGGAAGCTCACAAAAAGGCTAGGAACAAGATCCAAACTAAAAATCGAAAGACTACCTGCAACGACGAAACTCACGCACAAGAACAGCAACTTCGTGCTTCCAACCGAGCTAACTATAGCTTCCAAAAACGGTCTAGGGTGAAAGAGCTCTTCGAGAGGAGTCCAACGCTACCTCAAGCGTGAAAAACGGTGGCCGGAATCAACGGGAAATGGCCGGAGAAGGTCACGGTTTACAGTGACAAGGGTTTGAAGAAACAGAGGACGAAGTCGAGAGATTATTTTCTAAGTATAGGATCTGGTGAAAAGAAATGGAGCCAACAGAATTGTACTATAGGCGCGAGAGATCTGATAAAATAATCCACCGACAGAAACAGCTTTCAAATCTTCGAATGCGCAACAGATCTCACCAAACCAATGCAGGCGCTAAAACACAACTAAAACCCCCAAAACGACGTCGCACATGTGAGGTCTGGTCTAAAAGCGCTGAAATCTGGAACCACGCTAACAACAACACACAGCGCTCATACCGTGGAGAAGTCTGCTTACGTCACCAAAGCTGGTCGAATGCTGGGAGCTGGTGACCAATACGCTAATCAAAACAACGCCGAGCTAGAACCAGATCCCACACAAAACAGATCTCACGCTACGCTACACCAGATCTCTCAAACCAGTCTTCATGAAACGACGGCATAAAGGACTTCTTCGCCAACAACCAGATATCTCAAGCAGCAACTATTACGTCATCCTCACTACACACACACACGATGCTGACGTCATCAAAGCTTACCAGATTTCACCAAAAATTTCAAAAATCTTAAAATTTCCAGAAATGCTCCAAATACGATTCTCAACTCGAAAATGCAACCCAAACATTCAAAATTAAATCTGAATCCCCAGAAATCACCAAAACTCGATTAATTCAACAATTAATCCTTATTACAATTTCCAGGTCTCACACCAGCTGTTGCTTTTCTGTGTTTCGGTCCTTGAGTATTTGTTTGTAATTGGCTTAGCAGGTGAGAGATTGTGTTGCTCGGACCCAATTTGTAGTAATTTTTTCACAGATACTTGAGGTACGGATGTGAGCTTGTTACAACGTTGAGATTTGGCATGGATATGTGCTTATGCTTGCTGTTTTGTGATGCTATGTATATTGTCTTGTTATCTGTTGCATTGTGTTGCACTGCATACACGCATCTGTTCCATGTTGTTTCAGATCTCTTGTAGCCTTGCCTTATGCTTGCTGTTTGAGCATGCCAGGGTGCTGTTAGAGGCGAGCGGGTAACTCCCGTACCTCATCTCCCTGCTGGGTCTGTTAGCCACCTTGAGCGGAGTGGGTAGCTCCCACATCTCATGTGTTGGGCAACAGCAGGTTGAGCATTGATTATGCACCTGGTGCTGTGTGCTGAGACGAGTGGGTAGCTCCCATATACTCACACACATTGTGGCCACTGCTTTCTGTTGTTCAGATTCCAGTTGTTGAGCTGTCCTTGGAATCCTTTGGCTCCCTGTGTTCGGTTGTAGCCTTGATCTCATGCATAGCATTTGCATTTTATCTGTTGCTATCTAACTACTGTTTTCAGTTGCTCTCCGTACTGGGGTTTGACCCCTATCCCTCTGGGTCTTGGTTGTTTGTTGCCTGTGTGTGTTTTCAGGTTAGACCCAACTGGAGGTGCCCCAGGAGGTGGTTAGAGTGTCCCAGTTAGCGTATAGCATATTATGTATCAGTAAATCCTTTGGCTCCCTGTGTTCGGTTGTAGCCTTGATCTCATGCATAGCATTTGCATTTTATCTGTTGCTATCTAACTACTGTTTTCAGTTGCTCTCCGTACTGGGGTTTGACCCCTATCCCTCTGGGTCTTGGTTGTTTGTTGCCTGTGTGTGTTTTCAGGTTAGACCCAACTGGAGGTGCCCCAGGAGGTGGTTAGAGTGTCCCAGTTAGCGTATAGCATATTATGTATCAGTACTATTAGCCGGGGGTTGTCCTGTGCTTTGTAGTAGTGGTTGTATGGTACTTGATATATGTTTTAACGCTGTACTGTTGTACTGAATTGTGTTATTAAACTGGGATATTTTAAGTATTGTTGTATTTTAAATTATGTTTTAAACAGTCAGGCCAAAAGCAAAAATTTTAAGCCACTTTTGTATGCTTCCGCTATTGTTTTGCGTGGTTTAACTCTGAGTTGAGCACGAGGCCTGACATTTTTGGTATCAGAGCTTAAGCTGGGATAAGCTCGATTTCTTTGATCACACTTGAATCTAGTCACAGCGTGCGTGTTGCATGTGCTTGATTATGTGATTCTGTGTGATCTATGTGATATATTTATCTTTTGTTGCGAGACCTTACCTTCTTAGTGCCTTTGTAGATGCCGCCTAGACGTAGGGGTAGAGGTGGAGGGCAGTTTCAGGAAGAGTCCGAAGGCCAGAACGAAGAGGAAGCGCAGCGTAGTGTTCCTCGTCGTGGACACGGTAGACAGATTGATTTGGAGATAGATGAGCTGGCAGCCCGTGTGGACGATATGGAATTAGTGATGGTGAGGTTTCAGTGGATGAATCCTCAGACGTTCAATGGCGATGAACCTAGTTCTGATGCTGAGTCTTGGTTGCATCATATTACCGGGTTGTTCGATCATGTCAGGTATGACGATGAGCGTAGGCTGAGTTTAGCTACGTTTCAGTTGAGAAGAAGTGCCGAGCGTGGTGGAGAGGTGATTCTAGGACTCTCGAGGAGACAGGCGTGGGGATTTCGTGGAGTAGCTTTTGTACTGCCTTTCATCAGGAATACGTTCCGGAATCTTTTGTGAACGCCAGGGAGAGAGAGTTCGATAACCTGGTTCAGGGTTCTTTGTCCGTGGGTGAGTATGCCCGGAGATTCTCTTCTCTTCTTGCCTATGTTCCGCATGTTGCTGGTCGAGAGAAGGCGGAGAGAAATAAGTTCATGGAGGGGCTCAATGAAGAGTTGTATTCGTTTGTGTTGGCGGGTTCACTGGCGAGCTATGCAGAAGCGGTGGACAGGGCTATAGACATTGAGGAAGGACTGCAGAATCGTGGGTCGCGTGTTAGGCCGCAGGGAGTGCAAGGTAGTCGTCCCGTGGTTTCGAGAGTGCAATATCCTCAGTCAGTGCAGTCATCTCAGCCACCCCAGCAGCAGCATCAGGTAGCCCAGCAGCTTGGACATCAGAGGTTTAGGCCTCGCGGTAAGCAGTTTAAGAAGAAGTCTTGTTCTAGTTATTCTGGCTCGGGGAGTTCGAGCAGTGGCAGTAGATCCAGGGTTGAGTATTGTGTCCAGTGTGGTGGAAAGCACCCTACAGCGCAGTGTGTAGGTGTGCAGGGTTCTTGTAATGTCTGTGGTCAGTACGGACACTTTGCTAGAGTGTGTCCTTTGTCTGGTTCTCAGCATACCGCAGCTCCACCGCAGCTCCACCGCAGGGTCGAGGTGGATCGTCTAGAGGTCGTTCTTTTCCAGCCCAGCAGCAGAGGTTAGGGGAGTCTCAGTTTAGGCTGTTTCAGCAGCCTGATCCTTCGCGGTTTGGACAGTCTTCCCATCCTCAGTTTTCTGGACCTCAGTTTGCCCAAGTGAATGCCATGACTAGGGATCAGGCGGAGGGCACGCCAGGTGGAGGGATTATCACAGTACTTGCTATGTTTTTGATTTTCCTGCACGTGTGTTGTTTGATACAGGAGCATCACATTCTTTTATTTATGATGCATTTGTGGTTGATCATGATTTGCGTACCACATCTTTGTGTGATGTCGAGTCTATAGCGACTCCCGCCGGCGCTAGCTTGTTTTCCCAAGAGATTTTGTTGAATGGCATTCTTAGGTTTGGCGAGAGTGTGTTGTTAGCCAACCTGATCAGGCTAGTGATGTGGGATTTTGATTGTATCGTGGGAATGGACGTGTTGTCTAGATATAGGGCCACTGTGGATTGTTTCCATGGAATTGTGCGATTTAGGCCCCAGTCTGGCGAGAAATGGAATGTCTACGGCCAAGATTCCCAGTCGAAGATTCCTTTAGTTTTCGCGATTGAAATGTTTAGCCTGTTGTCGCTAGAGAATGCCGGTTTTATGATCTATGCCTTAGATGCGTCTTCTTCTTCGAGCGTAGAGCTTAGTAGGGTTCCCGTGGTTCTACTTTTCCCAGATGTGTTTCCTGAGGAGATTCCTGGTTTTCCTACGAGGCGAGAGATAGACTTCAGCATTGAGTTGGTACCTGGTATAGCCCCGATTTCGAGAGCTCCGTATCGTTTAGCGCCTGCTGAGTTCAGGGAGCTTAAGGTTCAGCTTAGTGATTTGCTGGAGAATGGATTCATTAGGCCTAGCATGTCCCCGTGGGGAGCGCCTATTTTGTGTCAAGAAGAAAGATGGGTCGATGAGGATGTGCATCGACTTTAGGCAGTTGAATAAGGCGACAGTGAAGAATAAGTACCCTTTGCCTAGGATCTATGACTTGTTTGATCAGCTTCAGGGTTCGGCTGTGTTTTCCAAGATCGATCTCCATTCGGGGTACCATCAGTTGCGCATCCGTGAGCAGGATGTTGAGAAGACTGTGTTTCGTACGAGGTATGTGCATTATGAGTTTCTAGTTATGCCTTTTGGGTTGACGAATGCTCCCGCAGTTTTCATGGACTTGATGAATAGAGTCTTTAGAGAGTTCATCGATCAGTTTGTGATTTTGTTTATCGATGACATTTTGGTGTACTCTAAGACTCTGTTGCAGCACAAGGAGCATTTGAGACTGGTTCTTCAGAAGTTACGAGACTTGCAGTTGTATGCCAAGTTCTCCAAGTGCGAGTTTTGGTTAGACCGAGTTTTTTTTCTGGGTCATGTGACTTCTGTTGATGGTATTTCTATGGATCCCAGTAAGGTTGAGGCCGTGATTAACTGGGGAGCGTCCCAAGAATGTTGTTGAGATTCGTAGTTTCTTGTGTTTGGCTGGCTATTATCGACGCTTTATAGAGGGATTCTCTAGTATAGCTAAGCCAATGATGCAGTTGACTCAGAAATATAAGAGGTTTGTGTGGACTGAGCAATGCGAGAATAGTTTTCTGTTGCTCAAGGAGAAGCTAACTACTACGCCTGTGTTAGCTCTGCCGTATGGTTCAGGAGGTTTTGTTGTTTGTGCAGATGCTTCCTTGAATGGATTGGGTTGTGTGTTGATGCAGAATGGTCGAGTCATTGCGTATGCCTCTCGGCAGTTGAAGCCGCATGAGACTCATTACCCAGTTCATGATTTGGAGTTGGCAGCAGTGGTATTTTCCTTGAAGATTTGGCGCCACTACCTATATGGTGAGCAGTTTGTGGTGTACTCCGACCACAAGAGTCTGCAGTATCTGTTCTCAGTCATATTTGAACATGAGACAGCCTAGATGGATGGAGCTGCTAAATGATTTTGATTGTGAGATCAAATATCAGCCTGGGAAGGTTAATGTAGTTGCTGATGCATTGAGCAGAAAGGCTCAAGTGGCGATGCTGGCTTCGATGCAGATTTCGAAGGTCCATGAGCATCTAAGCACTACTGGTCGGAGGTTCTACCCAGCTGAAGAATATGTTGTGGTGTCTTCTTTTCAAGTTGAGCCACAGATTGTTGCTAGCATTAGAGCAGCTCAGAGGACTGATCCATCCATCCATGAGTTGAAGCTGAAGGTGAGAGCTGTTCAGTTGGAGGACTATTATGTCTCTTTTGATGGTTGTTTGAGGTTTCGTGGTAGCCTGGTTGTGCCAAATCTGATTGATCTTAACGAAGAGATCTTGCGAGAAGCGCACTGTAGTAGATACAGTGTCCATCCTGGTGCAAGGAAGATGTACCATGCCTTGAAGCAGCATTACTGGTGGGCAGGTTTGAAGAGTGATGTTGCTGGTTTTGTAGCCCGATGTCTGAATTGTCAGCAAGTCAAGGCTGAGAGGATGAGACGTGGTGGTTTGTTGCAAAGCTTAGAGGTGCCCCAATTTAATTGGGAGCACATAGCTATGGATTTTGTCACGCATTTGCCTCGTTCCAACAGAGGTTGTGATGCTGTGTGGGTTGTTGTTGATAGATTGTCGAAGTCTGCGAACTTCATTCCCTACAACATGACCTATTCTTTGAACAAGATGGCGAAGCTGTACATAGATTTTGTGGTGCGTTTGCACGGTGTGCCAGTTTCTATTGTTTCAGATCGTGATCCAAGATTTACTTCCAGGTTTTGGAAGAGTTTACAGACAGCTTTGGGTACTAGATTGGCTATGAGTATAGCGTATCACCCCCAGACAGATGGCCAATCAGAGAGAACTATCCAGATTTTAGAGGATATGTTGAGAGCTGTTGTGATGGACTTCAGTGGTAGCTGGCAAGACTCGTTGTCTTTGGTTGAATTTTCATACAATAACAGCTATCAGGTCATGATTGGGATGGCACCATTTGAAGCCTTGTATGGCAGAAAGTGCAGATCGCCGATATGTTGGGAACAAGTGGGGGAGAAACAGCTGTCTTCTCCAGAGTTTGTGCAGCAGATGAGAGATCAAGTGGATTTGATTCGCCAGAGAATGAAAGCTGCACAAGATCACCAAGCTGGTTATGCGAATAAGAGGCGTAGGCCTTTAGAATTTGAGGTTGGTGATCTAGTTTTCCTTAAGGTTTCTCCTTTCCGCAGTGTTATGAGATTTGGTCTCAAGGGAAAGTTAGCTCCTCATTATGTTGGTCCTTATGAGATAGCTGAGAGGATTGGCCCTTTGGCATATCGTTTGCTGTTGCAACCAGATTTGTCTTCCTTACATGATGTGTTTCATGTTTCGATGTTGAGGAAGTATGAGCCATATCCCTCGCATGTGTTGAGAACTGACGAGGTAGAGTTAGATCGGACTTTGAGCTATGTGTAATATCCCTTGCAGATCTTGGATAGAAAAGAGAAACAGCTGAGGAACAAGACCATTCCCTTAGTAATGGTTCAGTGGAGCAAACATGGTAGAGAGGAAGCTACTTGGGAACTGGAAGAAAAGATGCAGCGTGAGTGGCCGCATCTGTTTGAGTAAGCGTTGCCTCAGATTCCAGTAGTTGGTTCTTTGTTATTTCCCGGTAGATGTTTGCTTAAGTTCTTTTCCCCAGTTATATTGAACTCTTGATCTTGAGCTGTTTGATTTCGAGGACGAAATCCTGTTTTAGTGGGGGATAGATGTGAGACCCAAAAAACTGATGAGATTAATTGAGTTAATTAATCGAGTTTTATTGAGATCAGCTCTGTGTTTTTGTGCTTGAAGAAGCTATCGGGTTTTGTTTTAGTCCTTGTATCAATTTTGGAGAGTAGGGGATTTGAATTCAGCGATTAAGAGTGAGCAAGGTCATTGCTGAATGTTAGTGTTCAGCAGTGGTGACGTGAGCAGTTGTTGCTGAGTGGTTGTGTTCGGCAGTCGGAGCGAGATCTGTTGTCGCTAGTGTTCGGTGGTGAGATAGCGTGTTTCTGCAGCGAGTAGCTAAACTACGTCGTTTAGATTAGTTGGAACGGCATCGTTTTGGGCTTAGCGCTAGTTTCAGATGTCTCTGGCGGGTGAAGCGTTCAGATGAGTGTTGGGTTCTGCGCGACGTCGTTTGATTTAGTAGAGATCTGCTTTGGCGTAGAGTGAGATCTTTTGCGAGATCTGGATGCGAGCGGGAGCATCAGCTTTGAGATGTAAGTTGTCGGTGAGATCTGTTTAGAAGCTTGAACAGATTTGAGTTTATAAGAGGACTTGGTCTTCTTTGCCTTGTATTATTTCCCGACACTTAGAATATTTCCCGATTGTAGATCTCTGTCGCGATACCCTAGCTACTGTTCACCGAACCTTATCTTCTCCGATTGCCGACGGTAGACAGCTCCGATTGAAGTGAGAGTGGTAGCGTTGGACTCCCCTTGCTCAGACGCTTCGTTTGGATATTGCTTTCGGACGTTTTCTTGAAGCTGGTGATGTGTGCAAAGACATCTCCCTTCTCTAGTCTGTTAGCATAAGCGTCGGATTTCGCCTGTCGTAGAGGTAGCTTGTTGGGGTAAGTGTTTAGACCCTGCCTTGTGTTTGCTTAGAGCTCTCTGTTGAGTTAGAGGGTAGTATAGCGCTGGTCAAGTTCGTAGCTCCCAGCTGTTGCTTTTCTGTGTTTTGGTCCTTGAGTAGTTGTTTGTAATTGTCTTAGCAGGTGAGAGATCTGCGTTGCTCGGACCCAGTTTGTAGTAGACTTGAGGTACGGATGTGAGCTTGTTACAGCGTTGAGATTTGGCATGGATATGTGCTTATGCTTGCTGTTTTGTGATGCTGTGTATATTGTCTTGTTATTTGTTGCATTGTGTTGCACTGCATACACGCATCTGTTCCATGTTGTTTCAGATCTCTTGTAGCCGTGCCTTATGCTTGCTGTTTGAGCTTGCCAGGGTGCTGTTATAGGCGAGCGGGTAACTCCCGTACTTCATATCCCTGCTGTGTCTTAGCCACCGTGAGCGGAGTGGGTAGCTCCCACATCTCATGTGTTGGACAACAGCAGGTTGAGCGTTGATTATGCACCTGATGCTGTGTGCTGAGACGAGTGGGTAGCTCCCATATAATCACAAACATTGTGGCCACTGCTTTCTGTTCAGATTCCAGTTTTTGAGCTATCCTTGGAATCTTTTGGCTCCCTGTGTTTGGTTGTAGCCTTGATCTCATGCATAGAATTTTCATTGTATCTGTTGCTATCTAACTGCTGTTTTCAGTTGCTCTCCGTACTAGGGTTTGACCCCTGTCCCTCTGGGGCTTGGTTGTTTGTTGCATGTGTGTGTTTTCACGTTATCATGGTTACTCTGCTGGTCGTGGAGTAGACCCAACTAGAGGTGCCCCAGGAGGTGGTTAGAGTGTCCCAGTTAGCGTATAGCATATTATGTATCAGTACTGTTAGCCGGGGGTTGTCCTATGCTTTGTAGTAGTGGTTGTATGGTACTTGATATATGTTTTAACGATGTACTGTTGTACTGAATTGTGTTATTAAACTGGGATATTTTAAGTATTGTTGTATTTTAAATTATGTTTTAAACAGTCAGGCCAAAAGAGAAAATTTTAAGCCACTTTTGTATGCTTCCGCTATTGTTTTGCATGGTTTAACTCTGAGTTGAGCACGAGGCCTGAAAGAGGCAGTAAAAATGAGTTAGACACATGTAGCTTGCGGGCTGATGGTCCCTGTTTTTCGAAGGAACTTAGCAGCCGCTGGTTTAAAATGAGCGATTAAAAATTTTGCGCTGCTAATACGGAGCTGCAATAGCTCAATGTTCTTGAACATCTAAAATCACAAGAGCACCGGAGACAGATCTGGTATGATTTAAAAATCATGCGGAAAATACCAGAACTGAATCCTATATTTTAAAACAACTCAAACAGATTTATGTTCCACATAAATCTGTTAGAGACTTGTGCAAGTGCTGAACTCTGTTTATGCGTATGCAAGAATGAATGTGCGATGCTAAAGTAAATGTGCAGGTGCTGAAAGCTTTAAAGAAATACGATACGCAGCAGGTTTGTTTCTGGAAGTTCGGACCTCAATGTCCTACATCTCCCCTTCTTCCACCTCGAAAGGATCCACTAGCAGATTTGATCTTACAACTCGTGTACAGACCCGATCCCACAACCAGCAGCTGTGAGAACTCCTAGACTCC
>KV010663.1:193052-206206 GCA_001598015.1 Dorcoceras hygrometricum | reverse complement strand
AAGGATCCACTACTTCATAACTGCACATCAGCCGCAACTGTGTGACTAACTACATACGCAAGAGTTTAACGTCTTCATGCTTGGACGGGATCTGTGAACATATTTCGAGATTCATTCACATATAGATGTGAATGAATCCGGGTGTGTGAGATTGATACAATGAACGCTCAACTCTCTGTTTTTCTCACACACTAGGGAATTGCTCTAATACAAGCTAATCTAGATTCAATAGTCGACACAATAAGCTCCTCTCAAGAATGATTGTCGACTGCTTCATCTTCCTGTGTTCTTCCCTCTGTTGTTGTCTTCTATTAATTTTTCTTTTCTGTGCAACAACAACGTCTACTGTAATAGTGCTACAGTCATCATCTTCTTCCTTCTTCTCTTCTCGTATAAATACCCTCTGTTCGAATATAGCCGTTAGATAAATTCCAAATCTCTTCTGCGCTTGTCAAATTCGTCGTCCGTGCAAACTTCCTCTGTAAATTGTACTATTTCCCAGAATATTACAAATCTTGTTCCCTGATATAAGGCATATGTACGACTCCATTTTAGCCACAGATTCTTTCCCTTTTAAATGGTGATTGCGTCCAACAGCTCTTGTAATAGTTATGATGACGTCACGGTTGCTGCCACCAGCTTCTTCAACATATATGCTAATGTCAGCGTTACTGATTTCAGTTTCCTCCAACAGATATGCTGACGTAAGCGTTGCTGATTTCACCTTCCTCCAACAGATATGCTGACGTAAGTGTTGCTGATTATCAATGCAAATAGAATCTGCTGAATCTTTAGCGCTAGGGCAAAACGCTGTCGTATCAACTTATGTAAACGACATCGTTTTGCTATCGCTATCTCCAAATACCAACTGCTGGTTGCACTGTAGCTCTCTGCTGATAGATCTTCCTGTACGACGTCGCTTCTCTCTTGCGCTTCTCTTCACAACTGCTGAACTCTAACCATCTGCTGATTCTTTAGCACGACGGCGCTTTCTTCACTGTTACGTTTGCTGTTGTCAGCTTCTTGTTCAACATTGCTCATCAGCTGTCAACAGCTTCTTGAATAGCGACTGTCGATAGATTCGTCAACAGTAATTAGAATCACGACTGCTAACAGATTCGTTAATAGTAATATGAATCGCTACTGCTAACAGATTCGTCAACAGTAATATGAATCGCGACTGCTAACAGATTCGTTAACAGTAATATGAATCGCGACTGCTAACAGATTCGTTAACAGTAATATGAATGGCAACTGCTGACAGCTTCGTGAATAGTAATTGACAACAGCTTCGTCAACAGTAACTTGCAACTGGAATCTTCTCATCTGCTGATTGTGATGACATCATCCTTGCTGCTCATTGCTTCCTTCAGAATGTATGCTGATGTCATCACTGCTGTTTCTCGATTTCTTTCAATCAGCAATGCTGAAGTCAACGTTGCTACTCGTAGCGTTCTCCAATATATGTGCTGACGTCATCCTTGCTGATAACAGCTCTTGTTAGCGCTCCACTGAACATCTTGTTCTTCGATCTATTTCTCCAGCAGACTTCACAAATCCTGTTCCAGCTGGTTCAACTTGGCCTCCGCCTGATTTCGAACCCCTGACTTAACTTTGGACGTCTCCATTGCTAATCAGCTGCCGATAACAATGAAGAACTAAACCAGCTGCTGAACTTAATCTTGTCAAACCATCTGCTGGACAAATTACTGCTACTGCTGATTTTCTTCTTCGTTCCTGGAATCTGTACACTAAGTATAATTGTTAGAAACACAATAGTAGATTTTGTGTAATTCAAAACTTAATCAGGATCTGTCAAAACAGATCCATCAATCTCTCCCTTTTTGATTTACACAAAACCTTAAATAAACGATGCATGTTCTAACAATTCTCTCCCTTTTTGTGGGAATCAAAAAGAGATCGAACTGCTGGTCTTCCCGATATTTAAAACAAAACTCTCCCTACACTGTTACAACAAAAACAACGTAACAGCAGGAGTTTTAATTTTGAAAAACAAAACCAGCTTTTGGGAAGCACCGTATGAAAAAGCTATATGATTTTGAAAACTGAACTGATGCATAGCTCAAATTAACAAAGACAGTGACGCCACTCTCCCTGTCTTTTATAACATAAGCTCAAAACATTTTAAAAACAAAAATTTTGGCACCAGCTGAAATCCGAAAAGCAGAAAGTTTAAAACAAATCATAGCATCGAAATATTGTTTCAAATAGCAAGTGCTACTGAGTTACTTAAATATATGAAGAACCATTATAGATAACAGCTCAGATTTTCATACTTCTATTTCGCCCCATGTGCTTGTCACCGAGCCTCGCTCCAAGTGATCTTACAGCACAACGAAAATAGAAGCTTGGCATCCGAACGGGACTCGCGCATCCCGTGACATTTCATCAATAGAAAACCGGTTCTATATTAAAACAGATTAACTGGCATTCATAAACAAGCTCCTCAAAACAGTTAAAACATTTAAAACATAGCACATGTGTTTTAAAATTAGTGCTCGTTCAAGAACAACCTGCTCTGATACCAATTGATGGTCCCTGTTTTTCGAAGGAACTTAGCAGCCGCTGGTTTAAAATGAGCGATTAAAAATTTTGCGCTGCTAATACGGAGCTGCAATAGATCAATGTTCTTTAACATCTAAAAAAAATCACAAGAGCACCGGAGACATATCTGGTATGATTTAAAAATCATGCGGAAAATACCAGAACTGAATCCTATATTTTAAAACAACTCAAACAGATTTATGTGGATGTTCCACATAAATCTGTTAGAGACTTGTGCAAGTGCTGAACTTTGTTTATGCGTATGCAAGAATGAATGTGCGATGCTAAAGTAAATGTGCAGGTGCTAAAAGCTTTAAAGAAATACGATACGCAGCAGGTTTGTTCTGGAAGTTCGGACCTCAATGTCCTACATCTCCCCTTCTTCCACCTCGGAAGGATCCACTAGAAGATTTGATCTTACAACTCGTGTACAGACCCGATCCCACAACCAGCAGCTGTGAGAACTCCTAGACTTCACAAATGCACACCAGTCGCAACTGTGTGACTAACTACATACACATGAGTTTAACGTCATCGTGCTTGGACGGGACCTGTGTTGGAAAGGTTTTGCAAAACTCCTCGCTTAAATAGCCTCTGTTCGAATATGGCCGTTAGACAGTGAATTCAAATCTGTTCTGCGCTTGTCAAGGCCAAATTGTCGTCTTTCCATTTCCGTGCAAACTTCCTCTGTAAATTTTACTATTTCCCAGAATAGTACAAATCTTGTTCCCTTGAATTGAGGCAATTTGCACGACTTAATCTTAGCCATTGATTCTTTCCATTTTGAGCGTTGATTGCGTCGAATGGCTTGCAGCTGGTTGTCCAGTCGTTGGTCGTGAAAAGCTTGCGACTGGATTTCCCAACGACTGGTTGAATATAACGCTGTTGCTCTCGTCTGGATGTACAAGCTACCTGTTGGTATCTTGCGACTGCTGGTTATCAACGCAAAGAGCATCTGCT
The DNA here is from genome assembly GCA_001598015.1 of Dorcoceras hygrometricum. Taxonomy (NCBI): domain Eukaryota; kingdom Viridiplantae; phylum Streptophyta; class Magnoliopsida; order Lamiales; family Gesneriaceae; genus Dorcoceras; species Dorcoceras hygrometricum. Next base: position 202,681 of record KV010663.1, on the reverse strand, counting down.
GAATCTTTAGCGCTAGGGCAAAACGCTGTCGTATCAACTTATGTAAACGACATCGTTTTTCTATCGCTATCTCCAAATACCAACTGCTGGTTGCACTGTAGCTCTCTGCGGATAGATCTTCCTGTACGACGTCGCTTCTCTCTTGCGCTTCTCTTCACAACTTCTGAACTCTAACCATCTGCTGATTATTTAGCACGACGTCGCTTTCTTCACTGTTACGTTTGCTGTTGTCAGCTTCTTGTTCAACATTGCTCATCAGCTGTCAACAGCTTCTTGAATAGCGACTGTCGACAGATTCATCAACAGTAATTAGAATCGCGACTGCTAACAGATTCGTTAACAGTAATATGAATCACGACTGCTAACAGATTCGTCAACAGTAATATGAATCGCGACTGCTAACAAATTCGTTAACAGTAATATGAATTGCGACTGCTAACAGATTCGTTAACAGTAATATGAATGGCAACTGCTGACAGCTTCGTGAATAGTAATTGACAACAGCTTCGTCAACAGTAACTTGCAACTGGAATCTTCTAATCTGCTGATTGTGATGATGTCATCCTTGCTGCTCATTACTTCCTTCAAAATGTATGCTGACGTCATCACTGCTGTTTCTCGATTTCTTTCAATCAGCAATGCTGACGTCAACGTTGCTGCTCGTAGCTTTCTCCAGTATATGTGCTGACGTCATGCTTGCTGATAACAGCTCTTGTTAGCGCTCCACTGAACATCTTTTTCTTCGATCTATTTCTCCAGCAGACTTCACAAATCCTGTTCTAGCTGGTTCAACTTGGCCTCCGCCTGATTTCGAACACCTGACTTAACTTTGGACGTCTCCATTGCTAATCCAGCTGCCGATAACAATGAAGAACTAAACCAGCTGCTGAACTTAATCTTGTCAAACCATCTGCTGGACAAATTCAGCTTCACGCATCTTCCTCCAGCAGACTTCACAAATCCTGTTCTAGCTGGTTCAACTTGGCCTCCGCCTGATTTCGAACACCTGACTTAACTTTGGACGTCTCCATTGCTAATCCAGCTGCCGATAACAATGAAGAACTAAACCAGCTGCTGAACTTAATCTTGTCAAACCATCTGCTGGACAAATTCAGCTTCACGACATCTTCTTCTTCGTTTCTAAAAGCTGTACACTTAAGTAGAATTGTTAGAAACACAATAAGAGGTTTTGTGTAATTCAAAACTTAATCAGGATCTGTCAAAACAGATCCATCACGGGCTGGTGTGCAGTGGTGGCTAGGAGTTCTTGCGACTACTGGTCGTAGGAGTGGGTTACAGCGAGGGTCGCTGTAATCAAAGCCTTCTAGTGGATCCTTCCCGATTGCGGAAGAAGGGGAGACGTATAGATTTAGATGCGAACTTCCATAAACAAATTTCAGCGTATTTCTTTACAGCTTTCTGTATTTACATTCACGCATTTCATATTTGTTTACAACTCTTAAAACTGTTTAAAGGCTTTCGATTATAAGAGTTCAATTTGAGTTGTTTACGCATGATTTTAACTTATAACTCAATATGTATCTCGGTGCATTAATATTCAAGAACCCTGAGCTATTACAGCTCAAGACTTATTGAACCAGACTGCTTGTGTTAAACCAGCTCGCAGAGCTGCTGGTAATTCGGACCTGCTCTCAGAGCTGTTGGTCCAGCTTCACGCTGATTTGGTTCATAGTTGCGTGTTGTTTTCAACTCAATAATTTAAAAATGCACTTAACTCTTGGGGTTGATGTTTGGACTGTGTGAGAGTCTACGTGAGTTGTGGCAAGCTCATGAACACCCCCGAAATCGATCCTATCACCCTTCATTCTATCTTCCTCGGAGGTAACATCCCTGTTGATGATAAGCTTATGGAAAGTAGAATCCCACAAGCGAAACCCCTTCACTCCATTGGCATAGCCCAATAAGATACACTTTCTGGATTTAGAATCTAACTTTGATCTTTCTTGTTCGTTTTACAACACGTACACAGGACTTCCAAATGTATGAACCCGAGAATAATCCTCTGTTTTTCAGTCCACACTCCATGGAAGTTTTCAAATCAATCTCTACTGACGGGGATCGATTGATAGCATAACACGAAGATCGATTGATAACATAACAAGCGTTTTTTACTGCTTCTGACCAAAATGACTTGGCTAGGCCCACAGTATTCAGCATCCGCTCGGCCACTCCATTTTTTTGAGGCGTATAAGCCATCGGGAATTGTCTTTTGATGCCCTCATGTTGGCAAAATGCATCAAACTTATCACTGGTATATTCTCCTCCATTTTCAGTCCTTAAACACTTGATTTTATTTTCAGAATCAAGTTCAACCCACGCTTTGAATACTTTGAATACTTCAAAAACATCAGATTTCTTCTTGATTGGATACACCCAACATCTCCTAGAGAAATCATCAATGAATGAGACAAAGTATCTCGCTCTTCCTAGGGATACGACCGGTGCTTGCCAAACATCTGATTGAATCAGCTCACAAAAGGGTAAGGTTACTTTTGTAGGCCCCGGCAACAGCTTCCGTTCGGAGAGAATTTTCAATCCTCGTTCTGACATATGACCGAGCTTTCTATGCCATAACACCGATAATTCTTCTCCCGAACCACTTGATGCAACCGCTAGTTGCGCTTATTTGTGTATTTGCCCCAAAAGAACATACAGATTTGCGCAACCTTTTCCTCCTTCATCACCACAAGCGCACCTTTCACGACTTTCATGATCCCACTCTCGACACGGGTCTTACAGCCAACATCATCCAATTGTCCCAAGGACAAAAGATTCTTTGTCAGGCCCTTCACATGTCGTACCTCCTACATGGTTTGAATAGTGTCATCAAACATTTTAATTTTATGGTACCAACCACGGCGATTTCCAAGACATGATCATTTGTAACGCCCAGAAATCCTGATTACGTGAGAATGAGTGCATGACTAAGGAAATATTATTTTTGAAAATGTTAGGACAAAATTTATTAGTTTTGGTGATAACAAAATAAGACAAGAATTTAACAGGAGTTTATTTTCAGTCGACGTGGTGTATTTCAGCAGTTGGACTATTCGTTGGAATTCAGCAGATGGTTTGCAATCAGTCGTTGGTTTGATATCAGCAGGTGTATTAGATTCGAACATAGGAATTTGGGTTTTAGCGTGATTTGCTAAGGACTGCAAAACGACACCGTTCGAGTAAGTTGGAATGACGTCGTTGAGATACACGTTTTCATATCAGTAGTTGAACCAGTCAGGGTAATCAGCAGGAAAAGTTCTTGAAGAGAATCAGCAGTTGCATTTAAATATTCCGTTAGAGAATGCAAAACGACAGCGTTTAGATAAGTTGGAACGACAGCGTTTTGGGGTATCGCTAGGATTCAGTCAATGGAGTTTTGCTTTCAGCAGATGCTTTCTTTAAATTAATTCAGCAGATAGTCAGCAGTTGGCTACAGTGATTATTAATCAGCAGGTGATACTTGATGATAGCAAAACGATGTCGCTTAAATAAGTTGATACGACAACGTTTTGCCCTCGCACCAGAAAATCAGTCGTTTGGTTTTACAAAGGATCAGTCGATAGAAAAACACACATGTATCAGCAGTTGAATTCTTTCAAGTGTTTTTCCAATCGCAGTATCTCTAACAACGATGACGAAGGAAGTGCTGATTATCAAAGTAGTTTCAGGCGCAAGCTTAATCGATTCAAATACGATCGTATACTCAAATGGTAAAGATCTTCAGGATCGTACTATTGCCTGGAATTAAGGAGACAAGGTAGGTACTATTTTGGGTAAATAGTACGAGATACAGAGGCCATTTTTATATGTTTGCACAGAAATGGAAAGAAGACAAATTGGCTCTGTCAATGAGAAATTTACCTTGTAGTGGAGCAGTAATTACGGCGTATTATTTGACAGTGATTCAAACGGGATTTATTTCCTTTGAAGCATTTATGACCGTTGTAATCGAAGCCTATAAATACCAGGAGCTGTATTGAAGAAATTATCTTTTGCTATCTATCTATTGCGGTCACGCTGTCAAAAAATTTTCACGAGCTTTCCTTGCATTCATCTTTACGAAGCTCCAAGACTTGAAGAATACAACCTTTGTTATTCACTGAAATATCTTCAAGTCATCCTCTGGTTCAGTCCTTGAATCGAGTTTCTTTGTTTAAGAAACCAGAGGATTTTACAGTACTCATATCGTGTATTCATTGTCATATTCTATTGAGTCTGTAACGAACTGTCTTTGTGAAGAAGTTCGAAAAGCATACAAGTGTTGTAAACCAGCAGCTGTGTCTGATTGGATTAGTGTGTTGATACTAGGAGTTCTTGTTGCTGCGGGCTGCGGGCTTCGGGATCGGGTGTTTGTAGAAGGACTACTCTCATCAAATCTTCTAGTGATACCTTCCGAGGAGGAAGAAGGGGAGACGTAGGACATTGAAGTCCGAACTTCCAGAAACAAATCTTGATCTCTTTGCTATTTACTTTACGCATTTACATATTGCTTATTATTTACTGTTCACAAGTGAATCGGTTTTATTCCGCACTTTTCAAGTTAACCGAGAAACTTGCATAAAACTGAGATACCTTAAGTCTGGTAATTCGGACTTAAGTTGAGCCGTGTTGCAAAACATTTTAAAAGATTTCAAAAATCGAAGGAGTTCATTCAACCCCCCCCTTCTGAACTCCTATTTTCTTATTGATCCTATTTCTGGGACCATCAAGTGGTATCAGAGCAGGAAAATCTCGGTTATTGAACAGTTGTGTTTCGTGCTTTATTACATATAAATATGTCGATTTCTCACAACAAGATTCCTTTGTTTTCGAGGGAAGAGTATGATGACTGGAAGATTAGGATGCAAGCGCATCTAGCAGCCATGGATGATGACATGTGGTATGTCATCACTGAAGGACCTCTGAAAATCATGAAGCCAAATCTGGCGGTTGCTGTAACAAGTGGCGAGCCTCAGTTTCTTCCTAAGGCCAGACATGAATATACTACTGAGGACAAGAAAAAGGCCAATCTAGACAACGTGGCAAAGGACATATTATTCAAAACGCTGGACAAAGACAAGAATATGTTCAGCAAGATCAAGAACTGCACTACTGCAAAAGATATCTAGGAAAAGCTGACCCAGATCTGCGAGGGTAATGATGAAACCAAAGAAAACAAGCTAACAGTAGCCTAGCAGAAATATGAAGCGATCAAAATGAAAGATGGAGAGACCATGGCCGAGTTTGACGAAAGATTTAGCGCTGTGGCGATTGAGCTAAACGGTCTTGGGAAAGAATATAGCAACAGGGAGTTGGCGCTGAAAGTCATGAGAGCGTTACCAAAGGAGTGGGACGTGAAGACCATGGCCATGAGGGAGTCTAAGGACTTGAACAAGCTAGAGCTGCACGATTTGTTCGCCAACTTGAAAGCATATGAGTTTGAGTTAGAGACAAGATCAGAAGCTGGACCCTCAACCTCCCAGCCGACAAAAGCCCTTGCTGCTACAACTTCTGAACCATGCTCTCCTAGCACCAGCAAGTCTGCTGATCAACTTAGTGACGACGTCATGTCCCTCTTCGCAAAGAAGTTTGGGAAATTCATGAGAAGATCCTTCAACCCTTCCTCTCCCTACAACAGCTTTAATAAATCTGATAAATCTGTATCTAACTTGATATGTTTCAATTGTGAACGACCAGGGCACTTTGCAGCTGAATGCAACAGGCCCAAGAAAGATGACAGATACAGAAGAGATGAGAAGAAGGAGGATAGATACAAGAAGGAGGATCGGTACAACCATGATGACAAGGAAGATGATGAAAGAACTGTTGAAAGGTCCAAAGACAAGTCCAAGGAAAAATTCAAGGATCGATCAAAAGATAGGCAAATGAAGACCAGCAGCAACAAGAGACCCAGCCGAAAACATGACCGAAAAGTACTGGTTGTTGAGGAAAGCACCAAAAGCTGGGCAGACACTGACTCAGACTCATCCAGCAGCAGTTCCTCTTCAAGTGACAGTGAACAGGAGGAAGTTCATTGTTTCATGGTGTTAGAGTAGATGCCCAACTAGCCAACTTGTGGCGTGTGGGTTTATAGACTCTTGTATGAAACGATCTTTATATATGATATTCGCATTTATTTATGGCATTCTTTACTTTCATTGTGTTGTATGATGATTAACAATTGCGTTGAGTAAAGACCTAGAATGCACTATAGTGTATGTTAGATGTGAAAGTGGGTATGACGGCTATCATGAAACACATCTAATAGTCACTGTGTATTCTAAATTAGTTCCTAGTCGATTGGGCCGTCAAAATGAGGATAAGGCCGCCCGAGCTCGAGACTAGTATCTGCGTTGTGAAGTACCATGTTTCATTGGTAGGGAGCATTGTGATGTTCTGAGCATGCAGATAGATAGTGACCTGGTGATCTATCGAACTACCCTCGTTCGGACTTTTCAAGTGGTTACCATTTGTCGAGTGGATAAGTCCGAGGTCTTGGTTGTACTAATTAGTCCTCACGACTCGAAAGATCATTGAGACTCTACATGATAGGCATCTCACTTTGACCCGTTTGCCGACTCACTTGGGGTCATTAGGCGGCTGGATTGGGTGAGACCCCGATGCATGTAGGAGTCGATGCATCGTTGTCGAGGATTCACCGCTCGTAGACATACGTGGATATCCTATGCTATCTGAGGGGATAATAGTGTATAAATCTCTGGCCAGAGTACTAGAAGTGTTTTAGGTAAATGGGTTTACCTAGTTACACTCGCGATGTCACTATTCGATCTCCAAGATGTATGCATAGATATCGGATCTTTAGCGACTCTCTATTTACCAATGGTCGTTGATCTGATCGGGATATATGGATTGAAAGGACCGTACTGTACGATAACCACGACCAAATGGTTCTTGCAGGCACTATCAGTGATACCTAGGGGATCATGGGGCGATGTTTCTAGACGCTCTTACCATGATCCGATGGGCAAGTCCGGAATTGTGATTCCGGAGCCACAATGGTTGTGGGCCCACGACTAGCTGTATGCCTGAACCATTGAGGGTCACACAAGTACTGGATTCGAGATTCCTGCACGGAAACTGAGCTTAATGTGTTGAGCACCTGAGGAGGATTTTGGAAGTGCGACTTCCCAAAAGTCAACAGGGGTCAAATCATGATTTCCCGCTGTTGAGGGGCAAAACGGTCATTTTGCAATTTAGGGTTAGATGATCTGAAAAATCGTTTTTCATATCATAATATTCAGTTTTGGAAACTGATTCGATCGGTCCGATCTGATCGGCGATCGGAATTGTAATGAAGTCGCAGTGATGAGTCTCCCTTCCGGTCGTGGACCTGATTGACGAATCTAAAGCCGCCTACCGTGAAGAGCCGGTCTTCTTGTAATTCCGGTTGGAGCCAGGCGCAAGACGCCAGCAAGGTAACTGACTAAACGCCCTATGAATGGTTCATAGATTGCAGTAGATCATAATTGCATTGAATGTTTCCCGGCCTAATTTTATTCTTCCGCTGCCTCGTCGGGAGACGGGATCCGGATCCGCCACGGTTCCCCAACACATGGCTGATCAGATGGATGACGACGAGGTATTTGATTTTTCCAACGCTGAATTTACACGTGATGACCTTGTCACTGCACTAAATGACATGGTCAAAGAGTACAGGAAGCTTTCTCGCTCATTCGAGGAAGTGAAGGCTGAAAACACAAGTCTGCAAAATAGTTCGACTGAATCAAGTTCTGTTGAGCTTGAGGACGTTGACAGTTTAAAGACTGAGTTGAGTAGGCTCACAGCTGAGAATGAGATGTTGAGAAGTGAGTCCAGCGAGCTCAAGGCTGAAGTTGAAAAGTTAACTAAAGAAATGAGCTCCTGGACCCAATCAGCTCGTGCTTTCCAAAAATTACAAGAAATCCAAAAGTCAGCACTTGATAGAACTGTCTTAGGTTTTAGTAATAGCGAAAGCAGTGAAGGAGAGACAAGTACTCAATCACAACCAGTGTATGACAAGTTCAATAAAATGGGCTTTGTCAAAGCTGATGTGATATATGATTGTTGCGAGTCGATAAGATATGATGACCAGAAATCTTCCCAGTCAAGTCATGAAGGAAAAGGAAAAGATGGCATCGGCTATCAAAGGCCTGAGAGTTCCAAGCCCAGCTGGTTAAAGAACAGATTGGACAAGGACAAAGCGAAAGCTGGTTCCAAGTCCTATGTTCCAAACCAGCAGCGACGCAACTTTAGGAAGGCAAAATATGGTTGGAAAAAGACTTGGCCGAGAAGAGATCCTGTTGGTCAAAATTTCAAATCAAAACTTCATAGACCTGCACGTAATTTTTCACAGACTTTCGTGGATCCAAAAACTGGGAAAACTGTGAAAGTGATTCAAGTCTGGGTCCCGAAAGGGGTAATCCAATCTGGACCCAAGTAAAATTGGGTACCAAAAGCTGCTTGATTGATTGCAGGATAACAGGTACAAAGCAGCAGCTGAAACAACTTTGTGGTACCTGGACAGCGGATGTGCAAGACACATGACAGGAAATAGAAAGCTGTTAACAGACGTGATTCCTCACAAAGGAGCTAAAATTGTGTTTGGCGACATCGCTTACGGTAACACTGTGGGTAAGGGTAAGCTTATCCACGGTAACATTTCTATTGTTGATGTTCTTGTTGTTGATAATCTTAAATATAATTTGATTAGTATTAGTCAACTATGTGACAAAGGTTACATAGTCAAGTTTCAACAACACACATGCACGGTTCAGAGTCCTAGTGGTTTGATTATGTTGGTAGGAAAACGTTCGGGGAATACCTACATTATCGACTGGACAGATCAGCAGGAACCTGAACAATTGTGCCTTACAGCTGGTTCTTCAAAGAGCTGGCTGTGGCATCAAAGAATGAATCACTTAAACTTCAAAACACTTGCCAAGTTGAGTGAACATGATATGGTTTCTGGTCTGCCAAAAACTAGCTTTTCTAAGGATAAGATTTGTGCAGCCTGCCAGCTGGGAAAACAAATCAAATCAACTTTCAAAAATAAAGGCGGAAAACGTTCTACCCGCTGCCTTGAGCTCTTGCATATGGATCTTTTTGGTCCTATTTCAATCACGAGCTTAGGGGGAACTTCCTACACCCTGAAGTAGTTGATGATTTTTCAAAATATACATGGGTGTTATTTTTAAAAGCAAAATCAGAAACCGCCGACCAGCTGATAAGACTTTTAAAACGTTTGCAAAATGACAAATCTTGTTCAGTCAACCGGATAAGAAGTGATCACTGTACTGAATTTCTAAATTTTAAATTAACTTCTTATCTGGAAGATTTGGGAATAAAACATGAGCTATCAGCAGCTAGAACTCCTCAGCAAAACGGGTTAGCTGAAAGGAGAAACCGCACTTTAAAAGAAGCTTCTAGATCTATGATTGCTTATTCAGGCATTTCTCAAAAATTCTGGGCAGAAGCAGTTAACACAGCATGTTATACTCAAAACAGATCAATGATTAATAGGATGCACGATAAAACCCCCTATGTGATCTGTAATAGCAAGAAACCTGACATTTCATATTTTAGGGCGTTTGGATGCAAGTGTTTCATTCATAATAATGGCAAGAAGCATCTAA
>KV010663.1:165751-178594 GCA_001598015.1 Dorcoceras hygrometricum | reverse complement strand
GTTTTAGGGCCACAAAACCCCTAACCACAACAAACCCTAGCCTCCACTCACAAAAGGACGGCCGCCCCCCCCCTCCTCTTGCACACGCCGCCATCGGCCCTCCCAAGCACCGCCGCCGGTCGCCGCCTCTCGCCGTCTTCTACGTGATCGGACTTGTTTCGATCACTGCGACGAGGTGATTCCGTTCGTGATAAAATCCATCAGCCTTCTAGTGCAGGCTGATCGGAGGAAGATCAAATCCGGTCATGGACTTGATTAGACGTAATCTACCGCCGCCTACCGTGAAGTGCCAGTTTCCTCGTGAAACTGGTCGGAGCCAGGCGCCTAGACGCCAGCAAGTAACAATCAAAGAACCCCCTATGAATGGTTTGTTGATTTGTGTTATTGTATTGAACGTTTCCCGGCGCTAATTTTAAACTTCCGCTGCGCCGCCGGGAGACGGGATCCGGATCCGCCACCGTTTCCCCAACATGAATATTTTCTATAAAACATTGACGAAGAGATGGGCTGACATTTGTTTAGAGGTTGTTGATTTTTGTGCTTCCAGAAGACTTCTACCAGTTGGCTCACTTCAGTTTTGCGGGTCTGTATCAGTGACTGAACCAGTTTATCGAGTTTCTCCTCGCCAATCTTCAGTTTTTGCCTTCAGAGTTTCTCAGTTTTGCTCTTTATTTGTTGATTTTAGTTTGTTCAGTTGGATACCTTCTGCGGATATTACAGATCTTCTATCTTCTATTGCATTGGATAGAACAACTTTTAGGGATGTACAGATTGCTCAGGAACGCACAATTTTGAGAAATGTACAGAGTTCAGTTTTAGTTTCTCCCAGTGTACAGTTATCGTTAGACCAGCGCCAATCTTCTCGCATTTCCTCTTCAGACGGTGATCCTACTATAAACTTCACTTTCGATGATATACAGTTATAGGATCGCCCAGCAGATAATAGGACTTCTTTCCCAGCTTCTTCTACTGATTTCTCCGAAGCCATTGATGATCTCAAGACTTATCTAGCACAAAGTATTGCCGATTCTCAGAATGATATCTTATCCAAGCTCAATATTGTTGCAGGACGTCTTCGAGAGGATCTGCAACACCATGAAAATACAGTCCACGCTCAGGTTAATAATTCTTGCCAAGACACCCGTGTGCACCTAAATGGTCTGATCGTTAATCTGGGTGAGTACAGAAAAGGGGTCCAAACTTTTGGTGCGTCAGTAAAAACTGACAACTTGGATATTCAACGGAAGATTGACGCACAACAAGCCAAACTAGATGACTTGGACACCCAAATAGCTGCTATGCGGAATGATCAGTTGGAATTTCAAACAAGGATAGCAGCAGATATTCTTAGCCTCTCCACCCAAATTAGTGACATCGCCGATTTCATAAGAAGTGGTGATGCCAAAAAGGGGGAAGTAGGAAGTAGTAGCAGCCGCCGCCCTCCTATTCGTGTGGAACGCCACCCTCTGCCTGCTCCTCAACCATCTCCTGATGTTCAAGGCAGTGGTGCTACTCAACTTACAGGCGGGGGTAGTGCTGAGAGAACACCAACTTTTCCACCAACTGTTGGAACCTTTGCAGAAAGAGTTGCAATGGCGCAGAGACACATTATAGAGAGTGGACAAGTTATCAGTATAGAAGAGGCCGCGGAAAGAGTCATTGAAGCAGATAGATGGGAGTCTGATAGGCTGGAAAGAGAAAGAGCCAGAGAAAGAAGAGAAATAAGACTCAGCAGGAGTGGTTCGTATAAGAGAGGAAGAAGACAGTAGCATAGAAATTGAAATTTTTGTACAACTCTTATGTACAATTTCTATGATAAATGAAAGTCTGATTACCAGCAGTTCGTGTGCAATTTATTTCTGCATATCTTCTTATCTCGGCTGCTGAAGTTTTGTCATCACCAAAAAGGGGGAAATTGTTAGGACAAAATTTATTAGTTTTGGTGATAACAAAATAAGACAAGAATTTAACAGGAGTTTATTTTCAGTCAACGTGGTGTATTTCAGCAGTTGGACTATTCATTGGAATTCAGCAGATGGTTTGCAATCAGTCGTTGGTTTGATATCAGCAGGTGTATTAGATTCGAACATAGGAATTTGGGTTTTAGCGTGATTTGCTAAGGACTGCAAAACGACACCGTTCGAGTAAGTTGGAACGACGTCGTTGAGATACACGTTTTCATATCAGCAGTTGAACCAATCAGGGTAATCAGCAGGAAGATTTCTTGAAGAGAATCAGCAGTTGCATTTAAATATTCCGTTAGAGAATGCAAAACGACAGCGTTTAGATAAGTTGGAACGACAGCGTTTTGGGGTATCGCTAGGATTCAGTCGATGGAGTTTTGCTTTCAGCAGATGCTTTCTTTAAAGTAATTCAGCAGATAGTTAATTTCAGCAGTTGGCTAAAGTGATTATTAATCAGCAGGTGATACTTGATGATAGCAAAACGATGTCGCTTAAATAAGTTGATACGACAACGTTTTGCCCTCGCACCAGAAAATCGGTCGTTTGGTTTTACAAAGGATCAGTCGATAGAAAAACACACATGTATCAGCAGTTGAATTCTTTCAAGTGTTTTTCCAGTCGCAGTATCTCTAACAACGATGACGAAGGAAGTGCTGATTATCAAAGTAGTTTCAGGCGCAAGCTTAATCGATTCAAATACGATCGTATACTCAAATGGTAAAGATCTTCAGGATCGTACTATTGCCTGGAATTAAGGAGACAAGGTAGGTACTATTTTGGGTAAATAGTACGAGATACAGAGGCCGTTTTTATATGTTTGCACAGAAATGGAAAGAAGACAAATTGGCTCTGTCAATGAGCAATTTACCTTGTAGTGGAGCAGTAATTACGGCGTATTATTTGACAGTGATTCAAATGGGATTTATTTCCTTTGAAACATTTATGACCGTTGCAATCGAAGCCTATAAATACCAGGAGCTGGATTGAAGAAATTATCTTTTGCTATCTATCTATTGCGGTCACGCTGTCAAAACATTTTCACGAGCTTTCCTTGCATTCATCTTTACGAAGCTCCAAGACTTGAAGAATACAACCTTTGTTATTCACTGAAATATCTTCAAGTCATCCTCTGGTTCAGTCCTTGAATCGAGTTTCTTTGTTTAAGAAACCAGAGGATTTTACAGTACTCATATCATGTATTCATTGTCATATTCTATTGAGTCTGTAACGAATTGTCTTTGTGAAGAAGTTCGAAAAACATACAAGTGTTGTAAACCAGCAGCTGTGTCTGCTTGGATTAGTGTGTTGATACTAGGAGTTCTCGTAGCTGCGGGCTTCGGGATCGGGTGTTTGTAGAAGGACTACTCTCATCAAATCTTCTAGTGATATCTTCCGAGGAGGAAGAAGGGGAGACGTAGGACATTGAAGTCCGAACTTCCAGAAACAAATCCTGATCTCTTTGTTATGTACTTTACGCATTTACATATTGCTTATTATTTACTGTTCACAAGTGAATCGGTTTTATTCCGCACTTTTCAAGTTAACCGAGAACTTGCATAAAACTGAGATACCTTAAGTCTGGTAATTCGGACTTAAGTTGAGCCGTGTTGCAAAACATTTTAAAAGATTTCAAAAATTGAAGGAGTTCATTAAACCCCGCCCCCCCCCCTTCTGAACTCCTATTTGCTTATTGATCCTATTTCTGGGACCATCAGAAAAGTATGTGTCATTTTATGTGATTTAAATGATAGTTTTAACGTTTTATGATGTGCATGACGTGTTTTTTTAGCATGATTGAGTTCCGGATGCGTGGACGAGACTAGGGACGACCGAGATGAAAATTATTTGAAATTTTTAAGCCCTCATATTTTTGGAGCTAAAATTTATTATTTTAAGCAGCAATTTCCGAAAAATATGGATTTTATGTATATTTGCCAAAGGGAACCCGTTTTTCGCCTATACGGGCTATTTTAATGGACTTTTCTACATTTTAAAAATTAGGAGACTTTATATTAAGAAAATTGAAGATTCAAAGCTTAAGTGTAGAGTTTTATTTAACATTTTAATTAGTGAGGGGTTAATATAGGAAAACTCATTTATTTCCTAATTAATACCTTGGAGGAGTCTTTTGTAACACTACTCATTTTCTTGCAACCCTAATTTCGAAACCCTAGCCTCCTCCCTCCCTCACTCTAGTCGTCCCCCTCCTATTGGCAAGGATCCATCGATTTCTTTCTCAATTTTCTTGGATATTTCAAAGGTTGATCGTCCCATATCTTGTTCTCCGCTCCGGTAACGCTTAGACTGCATAATTCTTCAAAAAGGCATGCTCTAATCTCCCTTTTTCTCACCATTTAAATCATAATATGCTGTTTTTAAAATATGTTGCATGAATTGTATGTGAATTGTTCTGATCTATGTTTATTATTTAAGATTCATGCATGTATCATGATTTTCAACACGTATTAGATATGTTTCTTGTGATGCATCGGTCATGGATGGTTCATAGGACTGGTGTTCAGTCCAAGGGTGGTACCGGTAGTTATTCCATCGAGTTAGGGTCATGTGGGTCCAAACAGGGAGGGATTTGGTCAAGGAATGAATTAGTTACGAATTTTATGATCTGCTCGTGTCCTAGCTTGTTGTCTGTGCGCAATAGTAGAGTTGTTGGGGTCGGGTAAGTCGCTCTCTGTGGTCTATGTGTTCAAAGTTGATTTTAGGAGATATCTTATTGAGTTAGGGTCATTCAGGACCAAACAAGGAGCGATTTGGTCGAGGAAAGAATTAGTTATGAGTTTTATGGCTAGCACGTGTCCTGGTTGCAGTCTGCACGCGAGCAGTGTCATTACGAGCGTCGGGTTGGTCATTTCTTGAATCATTTTTTAGTCTCGTTTATTCAAATGTCTAGTATATTGCATTAGAGTGACGTGGGTTGAAACAGAGAGTGATTAGGTTTGAATTGGATTTATAATGATTTTTACCGTTTTGTCGCTCGAAGTGAGCCTCGTCAGGTCATTTTTGTGAAAATTGAGATTTCGAGTCTTAGGGGCTGCCAAAGTTTGTGGATGATTTTATTTGATGTTTTAGGTATATTTTAAGATGTTTTCCAATATTTTGAGAATTTATTTGATTTGTGGGATTTTGACAATTTTCATGGCAAATTAACGTCTAGAAATTGATTTTTAGCACATATGATTTTTATACTGTCATATGCTGGGATTTTATGGGAAATTATGAGCAGAAAGTTTAGGAAGTTAAGAAGGAAATTTAATTTTGAGTTTAATAGGTCAAGTTGAGTTTTGGGTTATTTTACAATTTAAGATCAGATCTAGGCTTTTTGGCTTAGAGTTAGTGAGTCAGTCACTTGAACCAGTCCTTGATCGGAAGAGAAAATATAGAAGCCATGAATATATGTTTAATTATATATGTAGTATTTTACGTATATGATTATGCATTTGTTTAAAGAAAATTAAATATATATTGATGGGCTTATCCTTTTAAAATTGCATGTTTCATGAAGTACACGCATCATGAAATTTTTATGAAATGTTAATGGCATGTACGAAAAGAAATAATTTTGAGGGATTGAAGTTAGTTATAGCAAAGTGGACGATGAGCGGATCCGAGATGTCGGGCCCGGTGAACCTCTGTTAATGTTATAATGATAGACGATGAGCGGATCCGGGATGTTGGGCTTGGTGAACCTCTATAATGTGATAATGGATAAGGTTGGGTGAACCGACCGCCACGTACGTTTGTTTCTTATGATTGATCAATCGTTAATGTAATGACCCACACTTCATGGATACGACTCACACGTTTTTATGTTATGTTACATCATGCCTTATTACGTACTGATATATGATTATGTATTGTTACGACTGATTTATGAACCATGTTTTACGATCATCCATGCATGCATGTTTTAAAGTTATTTTACAATACGTATGTGCTTGCATATGGTTTTATTATACGTACTTTGCTATATCAGATAGAGCATGCTGGGTCTTTAAGCTCACTAGGTTTAAATGGTGCAGGTGAGCCTGCTGATGATTTCATTCCTACTGGCGGTCAGGATCTCTGAGCGCCCGCTGTAGCTGCTACCCCGTGACCACTCAGTTGACTTTATTTTATTTTTAGACATGTTCAGTTTCCGCAATTTATTTACTCTGATTCAAAACGAATGATTTAAGGTTTCGAGATATTTATTTACGTATGTTTTAAAATGATGTTGAAGAAGGTTTTCAATGGACGAATCATGTTTTCTTCTATGAACGCTTATTCCACAATTTAAAAAAAAAATTCTAGAGTTCGGTTCGTTTCATCATTTCCCCTAAATACGGACCCTCCTGAGATGAAAGGACCGTACTATACGCTAACCATGACCAACTGGTTCTTGCAGGCACTATCAGTGATACCTAGGGGATCATGGGGCGATGTTGCTAGACGTTTTACCATGATCCGATGGGTAAGTCCAAAAATATGTTTTCGGAGTCACAAAGAGTTGTGAGCCCACGGCTAGCTGTATCCCTGAACCATTGAGGGTCACACAAGTACTGGTTTTCCAATTCCTGTACGTATATGGAACTCAAAGTGTTGAGTATAGTAGGATGAGGTTTGGGAGTATGACTTCCAAAATTAGCTAAGGGAGTAGGACTTCCATATTTAGCTAATGGGAGTAACCTGTCATATTGTGGTCCGAAAATTTGATTTTGCATCATAATGATTAGTTTTGTAAAATGACCACATCGGTGATATCTGATCATCGATTGGGATTATGATGAGACCACAATCGATGGAGTCAAAACGAATGTTCCCTGTTTGAATTGAACTGAATGTTCCCAGTTTTACTTGAATTGAATGTTCACAGTTTGAGTTGAATCGAATATTCACAGTTTGAGTTGAACCGAATGTTCCTAGTTTGAGTTGAATCAAATGTCCTCTGTTTGTTCAAGTCAAACTCTATCCCTCCACCTATAAAAATGGCAATGAGGAGGCACCTTCAAAGAGAAAAAAAAACCCACTTGATCATAACTCTCCTTTCCCCTTCCATCCACTCTCAGCCTCCTCTCGCCGCCGCCGTCGCTAGCCGTCGTTGTTGCGTGCCACAGGACCCCGTTCCGACCGTCTTGACCAGGAGATTCCGTTGATGACAATTTGCTGTGCTTTCTAGTGCAAGATAGCAAAGGAATTTGGAAATCGATCGTGAACCGGATTAGGCGAACAATCAGAGATTCAACCGTTGAAGTGCTATTGCCGCGTAAAACCGGAATAGTCGGAGCCGGACGCTAAGTCGGCAAAGGTAAATATTTCTAAACATCCTATGCATGTTTCGCTTTTGTTTTATTCGCGTATGAGTGTTCCCAGGCATAAATTTTTAAAACTTTCGCTGCGTCCTGGGAGCGTGATCCGGATCCTTCGCTACTCCAACAGTGGTATTAGATCTTCAGGCTCGTATCGATCATACGTTCTGTTGATGCAATTAAAATGACAAAATATGATTTTATCTATAAAAATTGATTTTATATTTAAAATGTGATTTTGTTGGATAAATCCAAATTTGATTTGATTGTTTTATTTATGTCAATTAATTTGATTGATTGTATAGATAACATGATTATATTCGCGTATGAGTGTTCCCAGGCATAAATTTTTAAAACTTTCGCTGCGTCCTGGGAGCGTGATCCGGATCCTTCGCTACTCCAACAGTGGTATTAGATCTTCAGGCTCGTATCGATCATACGTTCTGTTGATGCAATTAAAATGACAAAATATGATTTTATCTATAAAAATTGATTTTATATTTAAAATGTGATTTTGTTGGATAAATCCAAATTTGATTTGATTGTTTTATTTATGTCAATTAATTTGATTGATTGTATAGATAACATGATTATGGGATAATTAGTATATATATTTGATATATCTTGTTGTTGAATACGCATATGTTTTAAATATGATTTAAAATTAATGAGACCAAAATTTTCAAAATAAAATCCCTCATTTTAAATGTATTTAAAATTATATCAAGATTTAAGTTTCATGATTGAATTGATGGAAGTTATTTTAATGATAATTATGAAGTAATGAGACAAAACATAATCTAAGAGAGTCCTTCATAGATCGGCTTAAAAATGGCTTGTATCGGCTGGAATCACTGAAGGTCTTTGCTTTGTCTTAGTAAGTTGGGTTTTAAGCGGACCTTAACCCCTCCAATGACCTGGAAGCACTCTTAGAAAACTTTAGTCCATAGATCCTAAATTGATCAAAAGCAAAAGTTTCATTCAATAAGATTATGAAGCTAAGGTAATTTAAATATTGTTTGAAATTTCCTACCTTCCATCAACAATGGGTGTACGCCGATGCTACCCGTATGCATAGTTTTGAGTTGAATGGAACTCCATGACGTTGGCTCGTATTATTGGGGACGCCATGGAGACCGTCAATTACAACTCAACATTGATGGGTCATCTTGACACGTGATGGTAATCGGCGTCATATTATTGGGCCCTTACTGGACGTGAGGCAAATGCATGGGGGTTGCATTTGATGCAATTGGGCTCTACCTTTTGGGATCATGGTTGGCTGATATTATTCAGGACCATGATTTTTTTATTGGACTCTGTTGAATCTATTTCTACATATCAGAATCTGAATTTTTATTAACACAAAATCTATTATTGTTGTACTAACGTTTTTACGTGTGATGTGCAGTGCACTTGATTAAGAATATAGTGAGATATCCAGACTGGAACAGTAAGGGGACGCCCAAGTTGAAACAGTTGAAGATATCTACGCTGGAACAGTGAGGGGACGCCCAAGCTGGTATAACAGAAGACTTCCAGGAAGCAGGGAACATGCTGGTTCACCAGCTTGGTACAAGAGCAGTTCAGCGATCAAGCACAGAAAGATTCGGTGAAGAGCAGAACTGTTCAAGCGCATTTCAAGTGCAGCATACAATTGCAGTGTTCAAGTGCCGACGCATAGACAAGCGTAGCGATCAAGTGCAGGTCGGATCACTTAGCGCAACTATAATCAGTTCATCATAGGGATCTCAGTCCTTGGGTAGACTAGATCAGAACTGATAATTACATCCCAAAGAAGAAGGGATATAATAACTGGTGTTGGATTGCAGTTCTACGAGGATAAGGTTTAAAGTATCCTCGAAGAACTGGCTCAATCAACCAGTGAAGAAAGGTGTGCTTGCTGACGGTTTGGATGAGGTGTCTAAATAGACCAAGAGAACAAGCAAGTAAGACAATGGCTCTTGACGAGAAGAATAGAGACAAGCTGTTAAGGACAAACCAGCTCGACATAAAGAAGGCCAGCTCGGAGAAGAGAAAACTGGATCGGGAGATCTGGTCAAGCTGGATTCTTGTGAGAGAGATGAGGATTGACGAGCTTGAGGTAGCCTCACAGATGTAGATGGAGGAAGATTCCTGTAGTGGAAACGTAACCAGCTGGGAAGGAAACCAGCTGGGAAACAAGCTCAGAGCCCAGCAATGTCTTAGTGTAATGAACAAGCCAGTTCGATGCAAAGAAACAAGCTGGTTAAGTTCAAACAAGCCTGGAAAGAAGAGCAGTGTCCAAGAGCAGGAAAGAACAAGAGCATATGTGTACAAGAGCAGATGAAAAGAGCAAATCGGAAAATCAGATCAAGAGCAGTTGTGAGACCTATGTTTTCGCAATCAGGTGTTGGTCGGGTTTGGACCAGCTGTTGGTCGATGTGCTTGGCGTAGCCATCGAATTTGCCTAAGTGTTGGAATCAGCAGTTGAGATGCTATCAGCTGTCGAGAGAGAGATAATTTTTTGGGTTTTGCATCAGTTGATGAGCGATCGCGCCATCTGTTGGTATATTAGTGCGTATCCAGCTATTGTGAGCGATCAGCAGTAGCTAGCGACGACGTTTTGTGAACAGGAACCAGCTGTTGGTTTCATTAGCGTATTTCGTAGCGGGTAGCGAAACTACGTCGTTTTGATAAGTTGAACGACAGCGTTTTGAGTGGAGCGCTTTATACCAGCTGTTGGTTATGTTAGACATCAGCTGTTGGATCGATCAGTTGTTGGTTTGATCAGCTGATGGTAGCGAGGTGACGTGTTCCTCTGCGACATCGTTTGGTTAAGTTGGTGCGACGCCGTTTAGCCTTAGCGTTGTTTGAAAGATCAGCTGTTGGTTCGATCAGCTGTTGGTTAGCGATCAGCGGTGACTAGCGGGCGACGTCGTTTTGTTTAGTTGTTCGCTGTTTAGCGATAGACAAAACCTGATGTGAGATTTCAGCTGCTGGTTGGGAATATTAGTTGTGACAACTGATTTTGTCGGTGGAATCTGTTCCTACTTCTGTCAGCTTTTGAGAAGTGTATTTAATAGGGGACTTAGCTGCTGTTCTCTATTATTGTTTCTCCCATACTTAGAATATTTTTCCTACGATTCCCAATCTCTGTCGAGAACTCTAAGCACTGTTCAACGTAGCTTTCATCCATCGATTCCCGTCGTTTCCCGTCTCTGTTTTGAGAAAGACCGGTGGCGCAGCACTCCTTGCGAGTTTATCTTTTGATTGATAGCTCTTTTGGAAGCTGTAGTTGGCTGGAGTTAGATCGCAAAGTTGCTGTCTTCGGCAAGGTGTTCGTGTGTGCAGGTAGCGCTTCGTTTATTTGATGAGATCTTACCTCGAGCGTTTATTTAAGCTTCCTATTGAGTTGTTGGGTAGGATTAATCGTTGGTTGAGTGTAGCTCCTAGTTTGTGATTCTGTGTTAGCGTCCCTGAGAATTATGCGTGTTGTTTAGCAGGTTTCATACCAGATTTCTCGGGACCCCGTTTGTGGTAATTGTTGCACAAAATATCGAGGTACTGATTTGGAGCTTTTAATTCAGCGTGGTTATGGCTTGGATAAATTGTGAGGTTGATGTTGTGTGAATTGCCGTGTATGATTGATGTTGCATATGTTTTATGCTATCTGTTGTATTAGCTGTTGCATACACGCATATTCCATTCCGCTGTTGCAGCCATGCCTTGTTGTTGTTGCTCTGTTTCTCACCAGGATGCGAGGGCGAGCGACAATACCGCACTCTCATCTCCCTGCTGGGATCTGTTAGCCCTCATGCGCTGAGTGGTTAACTACCACAGTTCATGAGTTGGGCAACATCAGGTTGATCTGTTTGATGCATCTGGTATTCGGGTGTTGTGTAAAGACGAGCGGGTAATTCCCGTATGCTTGTACACACACCAGTGGCCACCATTTGTTGCAGATTCTGTTGAGCTGTGCTTGATGCTCCTTGGCTCCCTTCCTCGGTTGTAGACTTTGGCTGTTGTCCCGTTCTTCATGCATAGCATATAGATGATTTTATCTTTGCTGTTCATTGATGATTTATATTTGCTCTCCGTACTGGGGTTTGACCCCATGTCCCTCTGTGGCTTGGTTTGTTTTGTTTGCCTGTTGTTTGTTCAGGGTTCACAGGTTACTCAGCTGTTCGTGGAGTTGGCCCGGCTGGAGGTGCCCCATGATGTGGTTAGAGTGTCCCAGTTATTTATAGTCTCTATATGCACTGGTATCACCGCGGGTGGGATGTCCCGGGTGATGCTTAGCCTTATGTAGTTGGCAGTCTATCAGTACTTGTGTGATATTTGGCCGTTGGGCAGTACTTGTATTTTTTATGTTGTACTGGTTAATTGTGGCTTGTAGCCTTTGCTTGTTGTATAACTGGGATATATTTTGACTATCGCCTTATTTTAAATTATGTTATCTTTCAGTCAGGCCAAAAGCGAAAATTTTAACCACTTTTTAGTTGCTTCCGCTTGTTTTTGCGTGGTTTATCTCTGATGTAAGCACGAGGCCTGACATTTTTGGTATCAGAACTTAAGCTGGGATAAGCTTGATTTCTTTGATCACGCTTGAGTCTAGGCACAGTGTTGTGTGTTGTGTGTGCTTGACTATGTGATTTATGTGCTGCAGTGTTATGTTATTTCTATGATGTACTTGTTCTGTGTTACCTTATCCTGTTTAGTGCCTTCGTAGATGCCGCCTAGACGTAGTGGTATAGGTAGGGGGTAGTTTCAGGACGAGTCTGGAGGTTAGAACGAGGATCAGCGTAGTTTCCCTTCTCGTGGTCGCGGTAGGCGAGTGGAGGATGAAGTCGATGACTTGGCAACCCGTGTGGAGAGCATGGAGATTGTGATGGCTAGGTTCCAGAGGATGAGTCCCCAGATCTTTAACGGTGACGAGTCTAGCGAGGATGCGGATTCGTGGCTACGGCACATCACTGGGTTGTTCGACCGTGTACAGTACGATGATGTGCTTCGATTGAGTTTGACGACCTTCCAGCTGAGGAAGAGTGAGGAGCGTGTTAGAGTAGATGTCCAACTAGCCAACTTGTGGCGTGTGGGTTCATAGACTCTTGTATATGACAATATTTATATATGATATTCACATTTGCTTATATGGCATTCTTTACTTTCATTGTGTTGTATGATGATTAACAATTGCGTTGAGTAAAGACCTAGAATACACTAAAGTGTATGTTAGATGTGATAGTGGGTATGACGGCTATCATGAAACACATCTAATAGTCACTGTGTATTCTGAACATGTTCCTAGTCGATTGGGCCGTCAAAATGATGATAAGGCCGCCCGAGCTAGATACTAGTATCTGCGATGCGAAGTACCATGTTTCATTGGTAGGGAACATTGTGATGTTCTGAGCATGCAGATAGATAGTGACCTGGTGATCTATCGAACTACCCTCGTTCGGACTTTCCAAGTGGTTACCATTTGTCGAGTGGATAAGTCCGAGGTCTTGGTTGTACTGATTAGTCCTCACGACTCGAAACGTCATTGAGACTCTACATGATAGGAGTCTCACTTTGACTCGTTTGCCGACTCA
>KV010663.1:122011-156677 GCA_001598015.1 Dorcoceras hygrometricum | reverse complement strand
AATCTCTGGCCAGAGTACTAGAAGTGTTTTAGGTAAATGTGTTTACCTAGTTACACTCACGATGTCACTATTCGATCTCCAAGATGTATGCATAGCTATCGGATCTTTAGCGACTCTCGATTTACCAATGGTCGTTGATCTGATCGGGATATATGGATTGAAAGGACCATACCGTACGCTAACCACGACCAACTGGTTCTTGCAGGCACTATCAGTGATACCTAGAGTACTAGAAGTGTTTTAGGTAAATGTGTTTACCTAGTTACACTCACGATGTCACTATTCGATCTCCAAGATGTATGCATAGCTATCGGATCTTTAGCGACTCTCGATTTACCAATGGTCGTTGATCTGATCGGGATATATGGATTGAAAGGACCATACCGTACGCTAACCACGACCAACTGGTTCTTGCAGGCACTATCAGTGATACCTAGGGGATCATGGGGCTATGTTGCTAGACACTCGTACCATGATCCGTTGGGCAAGTCCGGAATTGTGATTCCGGAGCAGCAATGGTTGTGGGCCCACGGCTAGCTGTATCCCTGAACCATTGAGGGTCACACAAGTACTGGATTCGAGATTCCCGCACGGATACTGAGCTCAATGTGTTGAGCATGAGAAGAGGATTTTGGGGAGTGCGACTTCCTAAAAGTCAACAGGGGTCAAATCAGGATTCCCGATGTTGAAGGGCAAAACGGTCCTTTTGCACTGGGGTTCTGAAAAATGGTTTTTCAGATCATAGTATTCAGTTTTGGAAACTGAGTCGATCCGTCCGATCAGATCGGCGATCGGAGTTACGATGAAGTCTCGGTGATGGGGATGAACTGAATGTTCATCCGTTGGACCCGGGCCCGTTGGGCCGGTCCAAGTCCATCACTTAGTCTATTTAATATAGACTTAGGAGACTTAATCAAAAGAATTTACCACAAACCCTAACCCTAAGCTTGGCCGCCACCCCCTCTCCTCTCTCTAATAGCCGCCGCCGCCTTGTGTGGTTGGAAAATTGTTCCGGCCAACTTGAAGAGGAGAATCCGTCCGTGCCGATCTCATCAGGCCTTCTAGTGCAGGCTGACGAAGGAGTCTCGTATCCGGTCGTGGACCTGATTGACGTAGTCTACCGCAATCTACCGTGAAGTGCCGGTTTCCTCTAGAAACTGGTCGGAGCCAGGCACTTATTGAGGGTTTGAACGAAGAGCTGTATTCAATGGTGCTGACGATCAAACCGAAGTGTTATGCCGAAACGGTGGATAATGAAATCGATATTGAGGAAGGTCTTCGGAGCCGGAGGTCACGTGCTAGACCTCAGGGTTCTCAGGGTGGTCGTCCCACTGTTCAGGGAGCACAGTCTTCTCAGTCTTCGTAGTCAGCTCATCAACCCCAGCAGTAGCAGCAGCAGTTGGCTCAGCAGTCTGACCGTCAGAGGTTTCGACCTCGTGGCCATCAGTTTAAGAAGAAGTCTGGTTTTGGTTCTTCTGGGTCTGGTAGCTCTAGTAGCAGTGGTTCTAGGGCAGAGTTTTGTGGCTTCTATGGAGGCAAGCATCCGTCGACTTAGTTCGTTGGTGTGTAGGGCTCTTGTAATATCTGTGGTCAGTATGGGCATTTCGCGAGGGTGTGTATGTAGGCTGGATCGCAGCAAGCCGCAGCCCCACCTCAGGGTCAAGGAGGATCGTCTAGGGGTCGTTCCCCTCAGTTTCCGCAGCCTAGGGTTGGAGAGACGCAGTTTAGGCCGTTCCAGTTGCCTGGTCCATCGTGTTTTAGACAGTCGTCTCAGCAGCATTTCTCTGGACCCCAACATGCTCAAGAGAACGCTATTACTAGGGAGCAAGCGGAGGAGACGCCGAGCAAGGTGATTTCAGGTACATGCCTTGTCTTTGATTTTCCTGCACCAGTGTTGTTTGACACTGGCGCATCGCATTCGTTTATTTCTGATGAATTTGTGGTCGAGCATGGTTTGCATTCCACTTCTTTGCGCGATGTTGTGTCTGTTTCTACTCCTGGCTGTGCGAGTTTGTACTCCCAAGAGGTTCTGTTGAATGGCGTTCTGAGTCTTGGTGAGCATGTGCTAGTAGCGAATTTGATTCGTTTGATGTTGTGGGATTCCGACTGCATAGTGGGAATGGACGTGTTGTCCAGCTATAGGGCCTCCGTGGATTGTTTCCATGGGATCCTACGTTTTAGGCCTCAGTCCGATGAGAAATGAAATTTCTACGGTGCTGATTCCCAGTCGAAGATTCCGTTGATCTCTGCGATGGAGATGTTCAGCTTGTTGTCGGTGGAGAACAGAGGTTTTATGATTTATGCGTTGGATGCATCTTCTTCTTCGCATGTGCAACTCAGCGACGTTCCTGTGGTGCGTCATTTTCCTGATGTGTTTCCGGAGGAGATTCCTGGTTTTCCTCTGAGGAGGGAGATTGACTTTAGCATTGATTTGGTGCCTGGCACAGCTCCGATTTTGCGTGCACCATATTGTTTAGCGCCTGCTGAGTTGAGAGAGCTCAAGGTGCAACTGGATGACTTGCTGGAGAAAGGTTTATCAGACCTAGCATGTCGCTATGGGGAGCGCCTATCTTGTTTGTCAAGAAGAAGGATGGCACAATGAGAATGTTCATTGATTTCCGTCAGCTGAACAAAGTTACTGTTAAGAATAAGTACCCGTTGCCGAGGATCAACGATTTGTTTGACCAGTTGCAAGGTTCTGCGGTGTATTCGAAAATCGATCTACGTTCAAGGTACCATCAGCTGAGATTTAGAGATCAAGATGTCGCGAAGACTGCTTTTCGTACTAGGTACGTGCATTTTTAGTTCCTGGTGGTGCCTTTCGGATTAACGAATGCTCCTGCAGTCTTCATGGATTTGATGAACCGAGTCTTCCGAGAGTGTATAGATCAGTTAGACTACATCTTGGTGTATTCAAAGACTCCTTTGGAGCACAAGGAGCATTTGAGAGTTTTCCTTCAGGCGTTGAGAGACTCGCAGTTGTATGCAAAGTTCTCTAAGTGCGAGTTCTGGTTGGATCGCGTCGTGTTTCTGGGTCATGTGATTTCAGCAGATGGCATTTCTGTGGATCCCAGTAAGGTTGATGCTGTTTTGAACTGGGAGCGACCTAGGAATGTGTCTGAGGTTCGTAGTTTCTTGGGTCTGGCTGGCTATTACCGCCGTTTTATAGAGCGTTTCTCTAGTATAGCTAGACCGATGACTCAGTTGACTCAGAAAGACAAGCGGTTCGTTTGGACTGAGAAATTTGAGAATGCTTTTCAATTGCTCAAGGAGAAGTTGACTACTGCGCCTGTGTTGGCTTTGCCGTCTGGTTCAGGTGGCTTCGTCGTTTGTTCTGATGCTTCGCTCAATGGATTGGGCTGTGTGTTGATGCAGCATGGTCGAGTCATTGTGTATGCTTTGCGGCAGTTGAAACCGCATGATACTCGATATCCAGTTCATGATCTGGAGCTAGCAGCTGTGGTCTTTGCGTTGAAGATTTGGCGCCACTATCTGTATGACGAGCAGTTCGTGGTGTATTCGGACCACAAGATATTTGTTTTCGCAGCCTGACTTGAATATGAGACAGCGTAGGTGGATGGAGCTGCTGAAGGATTTTGATTGTGAGATCAAATACCAGCCTGGGAAAGCAAACGTAGCGGCTGATGCATTGAGCAGGAAGGCTCCGGAAAAGATTCTTGTGTCGCTGTATATTTCTATGGACTGTGAGCATCTTAGCACTACTGGTTGGAGGTTTTACCCGGCTGAGGATTATGTGGTGGTTTCTTCTTTCCAAGTTGAGCCACAGGTTATTATTAGAGCGGCTCAAAGGACAGATCCTTCCATCCACGAATTGAAGTTGAAGGTCAGGGCTGGTCAGCTTGAGGACTATTCTATTTCGTCCGATGGTTGTTTGCGGTTTCGTGGTCGGTTGGTTGTGCCCAATCTGATAGATCTTCGGGAGGAGATCCTTAGAGAAGCGCACTGCAGTAGACACAGTGTTCATCCTAGTTCATGGAAGATGTACCATGCGTTGAAGCCGCACTTCTGGTGGGCTGGTTTGAAGAGTGACGTTGCTAGTTTTGTTGCTCGTTGCTTGAACTGCCAGCAGGTTAAGGCTGAAAGGATGAGACCTGGTGGTCTGTTGCAGAGTTTGGAAGTGCCCCAATGGAATTGGGAGCACATAGCGATGGATTTTGTGACGCATTTGCCTCATTCCAGCAGAGGTTGTGATGCGATTTGGGTTGTAATCGACAGGTTGTCGAAGTCTGCACATTTTATTCCCTATGGTATGACCTTCTCTTTGACGAAAATGGAGAAATTGTACGTCGATTTTGTGGTCAGGTTGCACGGTGTGACTGTTTCGATCGTTTCTTACCGAGATCCAAGGTTTACTTCCAGATTTTGGAAGAGTTTGAAAGCAGCTTTGGGTACCAGATTGGCTATGAGTACAGCGTATCACCCCCAGACAGATGGCCAATCTGAGAGAACTATCCAGACGTTGGAGGATATGTTGAGAGCTATTGTGATGGATTTTGGTGGTAGCTGACAAGACGAGTTGTCTTTGGTTGAGTTTTCCTACAATAACAGCTACCAAGTGACGATTGGCATGGCACCGTTTGAATATTTGTATTGCAGAAAGTGAAGATCTCCGGTATGTTGGGAAGAAGTGGGGGAGAAGCAGCTGTCTGCCCAAGAATTTGTGCAGCAGATGAAGGATCATGTCGATCTTATTCGACAGCGGATGAAATGTGCCCAGGATCGCCAAGCCAGTTATGCGAATAAGAGGCGTCGACCTCTAGAGTTTTAGGTTGGTGATCTCATTTTCCTTAAAGTTTCTCCTTTCAGAAGTGTTATGCGCTTTGGACACAAGGGCAAGTTAGCCCCTCGTTATGTTGGTCCGTATGAATTTGTTGAGAGGATTGGCCCTTTGGCGTATCGACTGTTGTTGCCACCGGAATTATCTTCTCTACATGACGTCTTTCATGTTTCCATGTTGAGCAAGTATGAGCCAGATCCGTCTCATATATTGAGAACTGACGAGGTTGAGCTAGATCAGACGTTGAGTTATGTAGAATATCCCTTGCAGATCCTTGACAGAAAAGAGAAACATTTGAGGGATAAAACCATTCCTTTGGTGATGGTGCAATGGAGCAAACATGGTAGGGAAGAAGATACCTGGGAGCTGGAAGAGAAGATGCAGCGTGAGTGGCCGCATCTATTTGAGTAGATGTTATATCAGTTTCCAGTAGTTGGTTAGTTTTGGTTGCTCTTTCCCCAGTTGTTGTTTGTTGTTTGCTCAGTTATCTTGAACTCTTGGGTTCAGTTGAGTTGTTCCTGGACTTGTTGATTTCGAGGACGAAATCATGTTTTAGTGGGGGAGAGATGTGAGACCTGTGTTTTCGCAATCAGGTGTTGGTCGGGTTTGGACCAGCTGTTGGTCGTTGTGCTTGGCGTAGCCATTGAATTTGCTTAAGTGTTGGAATGAGCAGTTGAGATGCTATCAGTTGTCGAGAGAGAGATAATTGTTCGGGTTTTGCATCAGTTGATGAGCGATCGCGCCAGCTGTTGGTATATTAGTGCGTATCCAGCTGTTGTGAGCAATCAACAGTAGCTAGCAACGATGTTTTGTGAACAGGAACCAGCTGTTGGTTTCGTTAGCGTGTTTCATAGCAGGTAGAGAAACTACGTCGTTTTGATAAGTTGAAACGACAGCGTTTTGAGTGGAGCGCTTTATACCAGCTGTTGGTTATGTTAGACATCAGCTGTTGGATCGATCAACTGTTGGTTTGATCAGCTGATGGTAGCGAGGTGACGTGTTACTCTACGACGTCGTTTGGTTAAGTTGGTGCGATGCCGTTTAGCCTTAGCGTTGTTTGAAAGATCAGCTGTTGGTTCGATCAGCTGTTGGTTAGAGATCAGCGGTGACTAGAGAGCGACGTCATTTTGTTTAGTTGTTCGCTGTTTAGCGATAGGCAAAAGCTGATGTGAGATTTCAGCTGCTGGTTACGCCCTATGAATGTCATAGATTGCATGATATGTAATTAAATCGTATTTATCGTCTCCCGGAAAATTTTTGTTCTTCCGCTGCCTCGCCGGGAGGCATGATCCGAATCCGCCGTGGTCCACATCAGTGTTATCAGAGCCAAGGTTTTCGGATCTGATCAATACGACAAGTGCCATATTGTATCTAACCTTTGAATTTCAGATCGGATCAACCAACAAAATTTTTTTGGAAAATGCCACGGCGCCGCCGCGCATGGCGGCGCCCCTCCCCGCGTGCTACACGCGCAAGGCCGGCCGAAGTTGCGGCAGTTTTGCGCAAAACGTTGCGCGATGTTGCGCGCTGGAAGCGCGACACGGCCGCGCTGGACGCGCGATGTTGAGCCGCCCAATGTAGTGCCGCTCCGCTCGCTGCTGTGCTCCATGGCCGGACGTAGGAACGCTGCTGGTCGACGCTTGCTGGGCGCTGGTTGCGCGACGATGCGCGCTGGCCGCGCGATGGGCGCGCGACGTTGCGCAAGGTCGCGCGTCGCGCTTGGCGTGATGTCGTGATCGATGCTCGGCAATACCGCACTCTCATCTCCCTGCTGGGATCTGTTAGCCCTCATACGACGAGTGGTTAATTACCACAGTTCATGAGTTGGGCAACGGCATGTTGAGCTATTTGATGCATCTGGTATTCGGGTGTGGTGTAAAGACGAGCGTGTAATTCCCGTATGCTTGTACACACACCAGAGGCCACCATTCGTTGCAGATTCTGTTGAGCTGTGCTTGATGCTCCTAGGCTCCCTTCCTCGGTTGTAGCCTTTGGCTGTTTTCCCGTTCATCATGCATAGCATATGCATTTTATCTTTGCTGTTCATTGCTGATTTATAGTTTCTCTCCGTACTGGGGTTTGACCCCATGTCCCTCTGGGGCTTGGTTTGTTTTGTTTGCCTGTTGTTTGTTCAGGGTTCCCAGGTTACTCAGGCTGGAGGTGCCCCAGGAGGTGGTTAGAGTGTCCCAGTTATTTATAGTATCTATATGCACTGGTATCACCGCGGGTGGGATGTCACGGGTGATGCTTAGCCTTATGTAGTTGTCAGTCTATCAGTACTTGTGTGGTATTTGGCCGTTGGGCAGTACTTGTATTGTTTATGCTGTACTGGTTTATTGTGGCTTGTAGCCTTTTCTTGTTGTGTAACTGGGATATATTTTGACTATTGCCTTATTTTAAATTATGTTATCTTTCAGTCAGGCCAAAAGCAAAAATTTTAACCACTTTTTAGTTGCTTCCGCTTGTTTTTGCGTGGTTTATCTCTGATGTGAGCACGAGGTCTGACATTGCGAGCAAGAGCAGTAGGGTTGAAGAATCAACTAGCTCGAGGTAAAGACCAGCTCAGTGAAAACTAGAAAGGAGATAAGCTGACAAGTTGGTTAAGGTCAAACTAGCCCAGATAGCATGACAGATGCTATCAAATCTACGATCAAAGCGATTTGAATACAAGTCTTTACAACGACTGCTTTTCGCTATTCAAATCGATTTGCTTGTATTGACTTCTCAAGTACAGTGCTCACGTGCTTAAAGTGAAGAAAAGCCTACGACGCATTAAAAGACAAAGGACGCAAAGTACGACAATGCCAAAAGACTTTCAACGGCTACAACTTTGTGTCCAACGGACAAATCTGCAAAGGGGCTATATACAACAAGAGCATAGCACAAGCAGGTGGATGAGCCGATAAGAAAAGAAGAGCGAAGTCAAAAGAGTGTTGTGCTAATGCTTTGAAGAAATATCAAGTCGACAACACAAGCTCTGGGAAGACATTTTGAAACCAGCTCGGACAGGAGCACTTCCCAATGTGTGAGATTTATCTTTGAGAGATTGAGTATACACTGTAGTCTCACACACGATACACTCATATATTCGAGATTTGAGCGAAACAGATATTGAGTGAATCAAAAACAAAAACGACTTCCTTGTAGTCTTTGGACAGAGACTTTAAACAAGTCTATGTAGTCTTTCACAATGAGACGTTAAATAAGTGTGTGTATCCTTTCTCACTGAGGCGTAAAAGAGGTGATGTTAGACACACTTCTTGCGGGCTGGTGTGCATAGGTGGCTAGGAGTTCTTGCAGCCGAGGGTTATCGGATCGGGTTGCAGCGGGGGCCGTTGTAATCAAATTCTTCTAGTGGATCCTTCCCGTTGCGGAAGAAGGGGAGACGTAGGAGATGCAGCTCCGAACTTCCGTAAACAAATTGCAGCGTATTCTTTCTTTACACCTTACTGCATTCATACACATTGAATAAGTTACAACTGCGATTAAAACCGTTAATAAACTTTCGGTTATAAGAGTTCAGTTTGAGTTGTTTCCGCATGATTATATTTCATTACTCAATCTATATCTCGGTGCACTTAGAATTCAAGAACACTGAGATATTGCAGCTCTACAAATAAAACAGATTGCATATGATGAACCAGCTCGCAGAGCCGCTAGTGTGTTTCATGTGCGATCCGGTTGCCTTGTTGCGTGCTGCTTATCTCTCAGAATTCTTTAAATGTACTCGACTTGAGGGTTCCGTGTCTTCGGCTGTGTGAGAGCCTATGTAAGTTGTGTGAAAACTCATGGACACCCCCTGTTTTCTATCCTAACAATTGGTATTAGAGCAGGTTGTTCTTGAAAGTGCATTTCATATCGAAAATTTTCAAACGGTTTAAAATACTTTCTTCTCTTATAGTTCTTCTTCGAAAGCTTGTCTGTCCTTCAAAATTTTTAGGTCTTTCAGAACTCACGTTATATAGATACGGAGTAATGTTTGTTGAATTGCAGAGCAGTTTCTCGAAAGAAAAGTGCAGCAATATCTGTTCCGACGAGCTGACAGGTTGCGCAAGATATGTGGACGCCAAGATTAGTAGGGTTGGCGGGCTATGTCTTAGGAAGAAATGGAAGAGATTATGTGGATTGAATTCTCTATTACTCCACTGGTCTAAATAAATGAGAACTTTTGAGTAGCATAGATTCTGTTTTCAAAATATCATTTCATGCACTTGTTTTCACAAAATGTCGTCCCTCGAAAAAGGTTTTTATTTTCAAAATAAAATAACCACATGCTCTGTTTAGGGGAGTTTTTCTTTAAAAATTTAGGTGGAGACAAAATTTCGAAACCCTTTTTGATTCCCACAAAAGGAGGAGAAATATATTTGAGCATAAACATACGTGCATATGTTTATTCAAATTTTGTGTAAATAAAAAAGGGGAGATTGTTGAATCTTTTTCTAAATATCAAAATCTGAATTTTGATTAACACAAAATCTGTTATTATTCTACTAACGTTTTTACGTGCGATGTGCAGTGCACTTGATTAAGAAGACAAAGAGATATCCAGACTGGAACAGTAAGGGGATGCCCAAGCTGGAACAGTTGAAGATATATACGCTGGAACAGTTAGGGGACATCCGAGCAGGTACAACAGAAGACTTCCAGGATGCAGGGAACATCAAGCTGGTTCACCAGCTTGGTACAAGAGCAGTTCAGCGACCAAGCACAGAAAGATTCTGTGAAGAGAATAACTATTCAAGCAGATAAAGTTCAGCGTACAAGTGCAGTGTTCAAGTGCAGACGCATAGACAAGAGAAGTGATCAAGTGCAGGTCGGATCACTAAGCGCAACTATAATCAGTTCATCATGGGGATCTCATTCCTTGGGTAGGCTAGATCAAAACTGATTATTACATCCCAAAGAAGAACGGATATAATCACTGGTGCTGGATTGCAGTTCTACGAGGATAAGGTTTAAATTATCCTCGAAAAACTGGCTCAATCATCCAGTGAAATAAAGGTGTGCTTGCTGATGGTTTTGATGAGGTGTCTGAATAGACCAAGAGAACAAGCAAGAAACACAGTGGCTCTTGACGAGAAGAATAGAGCCAAGGTGGTTAAGGACAAACCAGCTTGACCAGAAGAAGACCATCTCGAAGAAGAGAAAATTGGATCGGGAGATCTGGTCAAGCTCGATGCTTATGAGAGAGATGAGGCAGCTGGTCGTATGATATCTGTGAGAAGTTTTACAAGCTTGAGGCAGCCTCGTTTATGTAGATGGAGGAAGATTCCTGTAGTGGAAAAAGTAAACAGCTGGGAAACAAGCTCAGAGCCCGGAAAATGTGTTAGTGTAATGAACAAGACAGATTGATGCAAAAAAACAAGCTTGTTAAGTTCAAACGAGCATGGAAAGAAGAGCAGTGTCCAAGAGCAGGAAAGAACAAGAGCAGATGTGTACAAGAGCAGATGACAAGAGAAAATTGGAAAATCAGCTCAAGAGCAGTTGCGAGCAAGAGCGGTAGAGTTGAAAAAGAGACCAGCTCGAGGTAAAGACCACATCAGTGCAAACCAGAACGGAGATAAGTTGGCAAGCTGGTTAAGGTCAAACCAGCCCGGATAGCATGACAGATGCTATCAAATCTACGAGAAAAGCGATTTGAATACAAGACATTACAAGGACTGCTTTTCAGTATTCAAATCAATTTGCTTGTATTGTCTTCTCAAGTAAAGTGCTCACGTGCTTAAAGTGAAGAAAAGCCTCCGACGTATTAAAAGACAAAGGACGCAAAGTACGAAAATCTCAGAACACTTTCAACGGATACAACTTTGTGTCCCAAGGACAAATCTGCAAAGGGGCTATATATAACAAGAGCATAGCACAAGCAGGTGGATGAGCCGATAAGAAAAGAAGAGCGAAGTCAAAAGAGTGTTGTGCGAATGCTTTGAAGAAATATCAAGTCGACAACACAAGCTCTAGGAAGACATTGTGAAATCAGCTCGGACAGGAGAACTTCCCAATGTGTGAGATTTTATCTTCGAGTGATTGAGTATACACTGTAATCTCACACACGATTCAATCATATATTCGAGAGTTGAGCGAAACAGATATTGAGTGAATCTAAAACAAAAACGAATTCATTATAGTCTTTGGACAGAGACGTTAAACAAGTCTATGTAGTCTTTCACAATGAGAAGTTAGAGAAGTATGTGTAGCCTTTCTCACTAAGGCGTAAAAGAAGTGATGTTAGACACACTTCTTGCGGGCTGGTATGCATAGATGGCTAGGAGTTCTTGCAGTCGAGGGCTATCGAATCGGGTTTCAGCGGGGGCCGCTGTAATCAAAGTCTTCTAGTGGATCCTTCCCGTTGCGAAAGAAGGGGAGACGTAGGAGATTCAGCTCCGAACTTGCATAAACAAATTGCAGCGTATTCTTTCTTTACAGCTTACTGCATTCATACGAATTGCATAATTTACAACTACGATTAAAACCGTTAATAAACTTTTGGTTATAAGAGTTCAGTTTGAGTTGTTTTCGCAAGATTATATTTCATTACTCAATCTATATCTCGGTGCACTTAGAATTCAAGAACACTGAGCTATTGCAGCTCAAGTTACAAATAAAAAAGATAGCATAAGATAAACCAGATCGCAGAGCCGCTGGTGTATTTCATGCGCGATCTGGTTGCCTTGTTTCGTGCTGCTTATCTCTCAAAATTCTTTAATTGTACTCGACTTGAGGGTTCAGTGTCTTCGGCTGTGTGAGAGCCTACGTAAGTTGTGTGAGAACTTATGTACACCCCCTGTTTTTGATCCTAACAATTGGTATCAGATCAGGTTGTTTTTGAAAGTGCATTTCATATCGAAATTTTCAAACGGTTTAAAATACTTTCTGCTCTTATAGTTCTTCTTCGAAAGCTTGTCTGTGCTTCAAAATTTTTAGGTCTTTCAGAACTCACTTTATATAGATATGGAGTAATGTTTTTTGAATTGTAGAGCAGTTTCTCGAAAGAAAAGTGCAGCAATATCTGTTCCGACGAGCTGACAGATTGCGCGAGATATGTGGAGGACAAGATTTCTAGGGTTGGCGAGGCTATGTCTTAGGGGAAAATGGAAGAGATTCTGTGGATTGAATTATCTATTACTCCTCTGGTCTAAATAAATGAGAAATTTTGAGTAGCATAGATTCTGTTTTCGAAATATCATTTCATGCACTTATTTTCACAAAATATCGTCCCTCGAAAAATGTTTTTATTTTCAAAATAAAATAGCCACATGCTCTGTTTAGGGGTAGTTTTTCTTTAAATATTTAGGGGGAGACAAAATTTCGAAACCCTTTTTGATTCCCACAAAAGGAGGAGAAATATTTTTGAGCATAAACATACGTGCATATGTTTATTCAAATTTTGTGTAAATCAAAAAGGGGGAGATTGTTGAATCTGTTTCTACAGATCAGAATCTGAATTTTTATTAACACAAAATCTGTTATTATTCTACTAACATTTTTACGTGCGATGTGCAGTGCACTTGATTAAGAAGACAGAGAGATATCCAGACTGGAACAGTAAGGGGACACCCAAGCTGAAACAGTTGAAGATATATACGCTGGAACAGTTAGGGGACACCCGAGATGGTACAACAGAAGACTTCCAGGATGTAGGGAACATCAAGCTGGTTCACCAGATTGGTACAAGAGCAGTTCAGCGAACAAGCGCAGAAAGATTCGGTGAAGAGCATAACTATTCAAGTGCAGATAAAGTTCAGCATACATGTGCAGTGTTCAAGTTCCGATGCATAGACAAGAGAATTGATCAAGTGCAGTTCGGATCACTAATCGCAACTATAATCAGTTCATCATGGGGATCTCAGTCCTTGGGTAGACTAGATCAGAACTGATTATTACATACCAAAGAAGATGGGATATAATCACTGGTGCTGGATTTCAGTTCTACGAGGATAATGTTTAAATTATCCTCGAAGAACTGTCTCAATCAACCAGTGAAAGAAAGGTGTGCTTGCTGATGGTTTTGATGAGGTGTATGAATAGACCAAGAGAACAAGCAAGTAACATAGTTGCTCTTGATGAGAAGAATAGAGACAATCTGGTTAAGGACAAACCAGCTCAACCTGAAGAAGGCCAGCTCGGAAAAGAGAAAATTGGATCGAGAGATCTGGTCAAGCTAGATGCTTATGAGAGAGATGAGGCAGCTGGCCGTATGATATCTGTGAGAAGTTTGACGAGCTTGAGGCAGCCTCATTTACGTAGATGGAGGAAGATTCCTGTAGTGGAAAAAGTAAACAGCTGGGAAACAAGCTCAGAGCCCGAAAAATGTGTTAGTGTAATGAACAAGCCAGCTCGATGCAAAAAAACAAGCTGGTTAAGTTCAAAAGAGCATGGAAAGAAGAGCAGTGTCCAAGAGCAGGAAAGAACAAGAGCAGTTGTGTACAAGAGCAGATGACAAGAGAAAATTGGAAAATCAGCTCAAGAGCAGTAGAGTTGAAGAACCAACGAGCTCGAGGTAAAGATCACCTCAGTGCAAACCAGAACGGAGATAAGCTGGCAAGCTGGTTAAGGTCAAACCAGCCCGGATAGCATGACAGATGCTATCAAATCTACGAGCAAAGAGATTTGAATACAATACTCTACAAGGACTGCTTTTCAGTATTCAAATCGATTTTCTTGTATTGTCTTCTCAAGTACAGTGCTCATGTGCTTAAAGTGAAGAAAAGCCTGCGACGCATTAAAAGACAAAGGACTCAAAGTACGACAATGTCATAAGACTTTCAACGTCTACAACCTTTTGTCGAACGGACAAATCTGCAAAGGGGCTATATATATAAAGAGCATAGCACAAGCAGGTCGATGAGCTGATAAGAAATGAAGAGCGGAGTCAAAAGAGTGTTGTGCGAATGCTTTGAAGAAATATCAAGTCGATAGCACAAGCTCTGGGAAGACATTGTGAAACTAGCTCGGACAGGAACACTTCCCACTGTGTGAGATTTTATCTTGGAGAGATTGAGTATACACTGTAATCTCACACACGATTCACTCATATTCGAGAGTTGAGCGAAATAGATATTGAGTGAATCAAAAACAAAAACGACTTCCTTGTAGTCTTTGGACAGAGACGTTAAACAAGTCTATGTAGTCTTTCACACTGAGACGTTAAAGAAGTGTGTGTAGCCTTTCTTACTAAGGCGTAAATGAAGTGATGTTAGACACACAGCTTGCGGGCTTGTCTGCATAGGTGGCTAGGAGTTCTTGCAGCCGAGGGCTGTCGAATCGGGTTGCCGTGGGGGCCGCTGTAATCAAAGTCTTCTAGTGGATCCTTCCCGTTGCGGAAGAAGGGGAGACGTAGGAGATTCAGCTCTGAACTTTCTTAAACAAATTGCAGCGTATTCTTTCTTTAGAGCTTACTACATTCATACACATTGCATGTTTTACAACTGCGATTAAAACCGTTAATAAGCATTTGGTTATAAGAGTTCTGTAACGCCCAGACATTTTATTCTCCACAATTAGAAATTTTAATAGTTTAGAGATTACATTTAAATTCTATATTGTTCAACTTCGCTTGAATTTCAAATTTTGAGAATAAGTGAAATCAGCCTTCATTGTATTCGAGTTGAGTTTCAGATTTTCATAATATCAGCTGTCACCTTTACGTGAAGTTGAGAATTAAGATGTTAGCTTAATGCTTCAATCAGACTTTTGTTTCAATGATTAGATTTCAAAGTGTTAGAATGCAATTTCAGCAGCTTCTTAGCCGATCACTGCAAACCAATTGAATCCTTCTTTTCAACTAAAATAGTTCGGTTTTGTGCATCAGATTTTACTTTTAAACTAGAGTAGCGCTTTTAAAGGATTTCTTTTGCATATTGATTAAACGTGTTTCTTTCCTAGGAATTTTAAATTCATATATATAGGGTGTTAGCCGCATCATGCATCATAATTCGCAAATTAAAACACTTTCCAAAAATCAAGCGGTGCTCTCTCTAAGAAACCGAGCAAAAGCGCTTCAAAGTTTTGAAGGAGACAAGCGGTGTGTTCGTGAATTGCTAAACTTCATCTGCGATTGTGTTAAAGAATCCAGAAAAGTAAACTCTGTTTCTTGCTCACTCAGTGAAAGCATATATTCAATTCTGTTTGCACGATGTTTGATTTTTAAAGTATGGAAGATAGCTACAGCTGTTCTTCAAAACCAGAAAAGTTCATGCTCTGTTTTTTAATAAAGGTACGTGTTTACTATGTTTTGATCCAGAAAAAGTTTTAGAAAATGGTTTGATGATGTTCGTCCAGTAGTTTCTTGATTATTCTTCAGATACTTCATCGAAGTAGCTTACAAGTAGCTTATTCGATCATTTCCAGAAATTTCTTGAGATATTTTGATTTCTTCAGACAAAGGAAACCATCGTTATTCATGTTGGTTCTTATGGTTAAGTCTGAAGTCTGGTTCTTAAACCACCACTGATATTCTACGTTGAAAATATTCTAAGTATATATTTCAGCAGTTGCATTGTTTCTCCATCAGCTGTTGTATTGTTTTGTCATCAGCTGTTGCATTGTTATGTTCAACTGCTGTCAGCTATTGCATTGTTTCGTAATCAGCTGTTGCTTTGTTAGTATCCAACTGTTGTCAGTTTTTGCGCTTGTTATGTTCAGCTGTTGCATTACTCATGTTCAACAGAATTCAGCTGTTGCTCTATTTTGTTTTCAGCAGTTGCTTACTTTTGTCGTCAGCTGTTGCTCTTGTTAGTGTTCAGCTGTTGGTTTGTTCAACACCTGAAATTCCTTGTTAAGTTACGTTGACTGCTGAGATGACCAACTGATATCTAAAGTATTTCGTTTTACCAACAGCTGAATTCCTTCGTTTAAACAGCGTTGACGTCTGAGTTGACCAGCTGACAGCTGAATTGTTTTTTCTTCCTTGTAACGATATGTTCAGTTAGATGTTACCTGTTCATTTTCCTGTTCTTTTACAACTGATAGAAAAATTCCAGAATCAGATTCCTTATTCATTTCCACTTTGATTCGAAAGATTTATTTGATTCAATCGACAGATTCAAGTAGAGCTTTTATTCAGTTTCCATCTTCATAAGTATTACAGAGAATTCTCGAAGTGTTCCAGAACATCATTGAACAACGAAAATCAGTAAATCGTACTAGAAAGAAAGAAAACAGATTTATGAAAGAAAGAAAGAGCAGAAATATTATGTTTATGAAAAGTTTTAAGTTATGAATTTGGCAACAAATGGTCCCCAGAGGAAGGGTGAGTGCGCGGCTGACGAACCGTGTGCCCTTTCAACCAAGAAGGATTAGGATTACGGACTGACGAATCTGTATACCCCTTCACCATGAGCTATATGCTAATACTGATATCAGGAGTTTGATCAAGCGAATTGGACCAAATGTACAAGTGTCTTTGTCATAATTTCAGAAAATGAAAGAAGAGCGCAAGTGTGATTTTAATCACAGCTCGGCAGAAAAGTTTAAAGAAAATGTTTTCATAATTTGATTATGTGTTATGCTTTCAGTTTCTTTCATATTCCTCGGTTGTTCATATTTCGCTTATTTATTCTAAGCGTATTCAGATTCCCAGTTTCTTTCATATTCCTCGGTTGTTCATATTTCGCTTATTTATTCTAAGCGTATTCAGATTCCAGTTATAGTATCAGCTTCTATTATTTGTATCGCATGATTTTGTTACTTCCAGATTTTACCTGCTGAGCCCCTAGGCTCACTAGTTTTCATTGAGTGCAGGTAATCAGCAGTAAGGAGCAGGATGGAGAGTGCTGATCAGATGATGTGTTTATCGTGGACATCAGATTTTGTTCCTTTCTGATTCAGATTTTGTTGTACAGAAACTTTAGCTATAGTTTTGTATTACATCAGACTTCTAGTTCAGTTGTTTTGTAGAAATCTGTACAGACTACATTTTTGAGAGTGTATTGTGGTTTCGTTTAAAATCAACAGATTTCTATCAGCTTTTGGTTCTAATTCAGCACCTGTTTTTATTCCTATCAGATGTTGTTCCACACTTTGTTATTACATCCAGTTGTGCATCTAGTTCCGCGTTTTTACCCTCACAGCTGATTGTCTTCATTATTCACGAATTGTGTTTATTCGCAATTAACCCAGAAATTTTAGTAGCGACAATTATGTTATCAAGATTGAAATTTTAGACCTTTCAATTTGAACCCCAATCTTTTAAATTTCTTTTAAGAAAAGTCCGGTCGTTACAAGTTCAGTTTGAGTTTTTTCCGCATGATTATATTTCATTACTTAATATGTATCTCGGTGCACTTAGAATTCAAGAACACTGAGCTATTGCAGCTCAAGTTACAAATAAACCAGATCGCATATGATGAACCAGCTCACATAGCCGCTGGTGTGTTTCATGTGTGATCCGATTGCCTTGTTGAGTCAGTCTCGGTGAGCTAATACATAAATTAATTACTCAATTAATCTTAATTTTCATGGAAGCTTAAAATATGGGCTAAAAATTTTCGTTTGGGGCCTGATCCAAAATATCATCTCAAAATACATTCATAGTCAAAATAGGGATTTTAGTTCGAAAACCCAAAACCACAACAACAGCATACAAATAAATCCAAGTATGCCAACACCAACATATCCCCAAATACAATATTCACCCAGGTCATTCCCTGGTTCATTATTCAATATCTAATACATATAATTGGGACTCAAAATCAAAATGGGGATCGACCAACTGACGCTCCACTCGGCCCAGTCGAATTACCTGAAGATCCTACAAAGGCCAACACAGACCAACGCAGCCCAAAAACGGAAAAATAAAACGAGGTCAAACCTCAGTACGAAGAGCAATGCATAACATCTATCAGATACACATGCAACATATCATGTCATGTCATGTCATGCATGAGGGCTACCAAGAATCATCGGTAAGCAAGGCACAACGACTCAGCTGTGCAAGAATCATAATCCTGTGATATTCTGGTACGCAAAATCAGCCGTCCATCACAGTTTAGTGGTATTCAGGCACGACAACTCAGCCGGCCACCACCAATCAGTGACAACGTTGGACCTTTTAGGCGCGAAAACTCAACCGGCCGAGCACAACGCTTAAATGAATCGGTTCATAAGGAAACAGGATCAAAATGCTATGCGTGGATGCAATGCTACTTAGATCAAGCAGAATGCAATATATCATAACAGCATACTCAATCAGCTGTAATACACACGCATGTAAAATCAGCACAACTCAATCATTGAACACAACACGTAAACACACATAATATGTTCTCATGTTCATCTCAAAGCTGTAATTACGAGCTCAATCCGTACCTCACTCTCTAAACCACTGCTACCTCAACAGATCACACAGGTGTACACGTCCAGCAGCTCACGCACGAGAACACAGCTCCAACAGTTCTCAACAAACTCAACAGAAGCTGCTCGTAGCAATCCAAAAACTCAATAGGAACTGAAGAACTCACGTCTGGAGATCGCGAAGATGTCGAACTCTGTAACTACTTCGCACTCCCTCAACACGTCGTTCCAAAATTCCAAAATGGTATCAATGGAAAGGTCTGGAAGAAACGAATTCAGCGCCACCATCCTTGCTCCAAACAACGACGTAAATCGATGGCAATCAAAGAAATAGGGTTTGGGTGAACAGTAAGGGTTCGAGAAGCTCTCGGGAAAAAGATAAGAAATATCGGGTTTCAAAATTCTCCAAGTGTTGGTCGACATTGGTATATAAAAATCTTCCAGTCAATGGTAGAGTGAGAGTCAATTACTAAGGTCAAAGCTGATACCAACACTCAGATCTTAGCGCTACATCAGATCTTACTTCTCTACGCTATACTAGCGCGCGACCACCAAACGACGTCGGGTAGGAGTACCTCTCAAAACAAACAGATCACACGTACTCATAGACCCACTCACAAACATCTAGATCTGGTCAAATCTGAAAACATCAAACCGTACCGATCTACACAAAACTCACGAACCGGACTGGTCCACACAGTAACATTGACCAACACGTAACTTCTCCAAGTTAACGCGCACATCTTCTCACACTCGCTGAACAGATTTCACTCAACCAGCGTCAAATCTGGTAACACGATACGACATCGCATTACCTCCCGCTCTAGGTTCAACTACTCAAAACTGTTCCCTCAGCTCAGAGTCTCCATAACATCTCAAATCTGATTCTCGCTAGCACTCACGCTGGAATCCACATGGCTAAGCATTTCCAAGCTATTCACCTCAAATCTGATGTCTTCCATCCACTGTAAGACCCAAAAGTTTATAAGGATTAATTGAGTTAATTAATCGGGTTAACATAGACCAGATCTGAGCTTGAGAAGATCTGGGATGAATCAGCTTTGAGTCGATATGCTTGGAGAAGCTATAGATTTTGTATAAGTCCTTGGAACAGATCTGGAGAGTTAGAGTTTTGTTGCGGGATCTGTTCAGATGTGAACGTTGGTCATCGCTGAGTGATTGTGTTCAGCAGTCGTGATTGAATCTGTTGTCGCTGAGCAGAAGAGAGTGCGCTAGCTTGTTTCTATAGCGAGTAGCTAAACTACGTTGTTTGGATTAGTTAGAACGATAGCGTTTTGGGTTTAGCGGGCGAGACTCAGTTGTAGCATTGTTCTTCAGATTCGAGAGAGATCTGAGGGTGTATTGCGACACCGTTTTGTGTTTCATATTCCTTTTGCTCTAGCGATTCAGATCTGAGTAGCGAGTGACGTGTCCAGTTGCGATAGTGGACTTGTGCGACGTCGTTTGAGTTAGTAGGGATATGTTTTGGCGAAAGGCCATGTCTGTTGAGAGATTCAGATCCGAGCGGGAATATCAGCTTTGTACCTTAAGTTGTTGGTGCGATCTGTTCAGCAAGCATGGACAGATTTGAGTATATAGAGGACTTTGCCTTCGTTCTTTATTATTGTTTCTCGACACTTAGAATATTTCCTGATAGCGAACTCTGTCGCGATACCCTAGCTACTGTTCATTGAACCTTATCTTCTTCGATTACTGATGGTAGATAGCTCCGATTGAAGTGAGAGTGGTAGCATTGGACTCCTCTTGCTGAGACGCTTTGTTTGGTGCTGCTTTTGGAAGCTTGCTTGAAGCTGGTGAGGTGTGTGAAGACATCTCCCTTGTGTAGTTTGTTGGCATAAGCGTCGGATTTCGTCTGTCGTTGAGGTAGCTCGTTGGGTAAGTGTTAAAGATATTACCTTGTGCTTTGTTTAGATCCTTCTGTTGTGTTAGAAGTATAGGACAGACTTGAGTTGAGCTTGTAGCTCCCAATTCGTGGTTTCTGTGTTACTGTCCCTGAGTTAGTATCTGTATTTGGTTTAGCAGGTGTGAGATCTGTGTTGCTCGGGACCCTGTTGTAGTAATTGTAGCACAGAAGATTTGAGGTACAGATGTGAGCTTGTTTTACAGCATTGAATTGGGCATGGATATTATGTGCTGCTGTGTATGCTTCTGTGCCGTTATCTGCTTCCTTGTATTGTGTTGTTAATAGCAAGCTGTTCATTGCATACGCATTATTCATGTGCATTCAGATCCTGTTAAGCTTGCCTTGTTGATGTTGATCTCTGTGCGTACCAGGATGCTGTTGAGGCTGAGCGGGTACTCCCATACCTCATCCACCTGAGTGGAGTGGGTAGCTCCCACACCTCATGAGTTGGGCAACATCAGGTTGAGCTATGTTGTGCATCTGGTGCCGTGTGTTGAGACGAGTGGGTAGCTCTCATATACTCACACACCCCGTAGCCACTGTTGTACTGTTGTTCAGTTGATCTGTTGCTGTTTGTTGACCAATTCTTGAGATCCTTCTGGCTCCCTGCGTTCGGTTGTAGCCTTGTTCTCATGCATATCACTTGCATTTTATTTGTTGCCATTTAACTGCTGTTTTCAGTTGCTCTCCGTACTGGGGTTTGACCCCATGTCCCTCTGGGGCTGGTGTTGTTTGTCTGTGTGTGTTTTTCAGGTTACCATGGTTACTCTGCTGGTCGTGGAGTAGACCCAGCTGGAGGTGCCCCAGGAGGTGGTTAGAGTGTCCTAGTTAATGTATATCATATATGTATAAGCACTGTTAGCCGAGGAGTGCCATGTGCTTTATTGAATTTCGGTTATGTTTCTGTAGTGCTTGTATCTGTTAAATGCTATACTGTTGTACTGAGTGATTTTATTAAACTGGGATATTTTGAGTATTGTACTATTTTAAATTATGTAATCTTTCAGTCAGGCCAAATCAAAATTTTAGCCACTATTTTATTGCTTCCGCTATGTGTTTGCGTGGTTAAACTCTGTAATTGAGCACGAGGCCTGACATCCACTCTCGACAGACTCTCAAATAAAACCCGATACACAAAAGATCATACTCAAATACGATCTACCTAAATCCTCTTGCGCAAATCGTATCTGTTCCAAACCACCCGATAGCGAGCAACAACTCACATCTGATCGGTTCTACATCAAATTCGAATATAACCAACAGATTAACCAATTCCTTCAATCTGAAAACCCCATGGTTAACATCTCCCTTGGTTAATCCTCATCCAGATCTGATTAACCGATTAATCACCAATTAACAAATTTCTAGTCCTTACACTCTCCCCATATATAAATGGATTTCGTCCTCAAAATCAACTCACAACTACAGATCAGAACCAAGAAAACACCAAAA
Source organism: Dorcoceras hygrometricum (assembly GCA_001598015.1). Classification (NCBI taxonomy): domain Eukaryota; kingdom Viridiplantae; phylum Streptophyta; class Magnoliopsida; order Lamiales; family Gesneriaceae; genus Dorcoceras; species Dorcoceras hygrometricum. The sequence goes on along the minus strand of KV010663.1, from coordinate 135,213 downwards.
CTAAAACACAAAACTATCCAGCATGTCTCAATGATTAACAAAAGCCACTAACCAAGAATAAAAAACACTCAAAACACACAAACAACAAGCTAGAAGATTACCAATGCTCAAAAAGATGAGGCTACTCCTGTCTCATCTTTTCTTAAACTTCCCAGGTAGCTTCTTCTCTACCATGCTTGCTCCATTGGACCATCACCAATGATATAGTCTTGTTTCTCAGCTGCTTCTCCTTCCTATCCAGAATCTGCACTGGATATTCGACATAGCTCAAGGTAGAATCCAGCTCAACTTCATCAGTCCTCAGCACATGGGACGGATCTGGCTCATATTTCCTCAACATTGACACATGAAACACATCATGCATCGCTGCTAACTCGTCAGGAAGCTGCAATCTATAAGCCAAGTGTCCAATCCTCTCAACAATTTCAAAGGGACCAACCAATCTAGGAGCTAATTTACCCTTAAGTCTGAAACTCATCACGCTCTTGAAATGATAAACCTTCAGAAACACTCGATCGCCAACCTCAAACTCTAAAGGTCTGCGTCTCTTGTTAGCATAGCTAGCTTGACGATCTTGTGCAGTCCTCAGTCTACTTCGAATCAGCTCAACCTGATCCTTCATATGCTGCACAAATTCAGGAGTAGACAACTATTTCTCGCCAATCTCTTCCCAGAAGATCGGTAATCTACAGTTTCGACCATCAACGCTTCAAATGGGGCCATCCCGATAGTCACTTGGTAGCTATTATTATACAAAAATTCTACCAGGGATAAAGAATCATGCCAGCCACCACTGAAATCCATCATCACAGCTCGCAGCATATCTTCTAAAATCTGAATGGTCCTCTCGGATTGGCCATATATCTGTGGGTGATAAGCTGTACTCATAGCCAATCTTGAACACATCGCTACTTGCAAGCTCTTCCAAAATCGGGAAGTAAATCTCGTGTCTCTATCCGACACTATCGAAACCGGCACTCCATGAAATCTAACCACATGGTCAATGTACAGTCTCGCCATCTTCTTCATTGAACATCTCACATCATAGGGAATGAAATGGGCTGACTTCGAAATCCTGTCAACAACCACCCAAATCGCATCACATCCCCGATTTGATTGAGGTAAGTGAGTCACAAAATCCATAGCCAAGTGCTCCTAATTCCATTGAGGCACTTCTAAACTATGTAGCAATCCACCACGTCTCATTCTCTCAGCCTTGACCTGTTGACAATTCAAACATCGTGATACGAATCCGGAAATGTCACTCCTCATGCCTTCCCACCAGTAGTGCGACTTCAGGGCATGGTACATATTCTTCTCACCCGGATGCAAACTATAACGACTGCAATGGGCCTCGTTCAAGATAAATTCTTTCAATTCGATCAGGTTTGTAACAACCAGTCTACCACGAAATCTCAGACATCCATCAGAGGCAAGCGCAAAATCTTCCGACTGACCATCCTCGGCTTTAATCTTCAACTCATGAACATACGGGTAGTTCTCTGCGCTGCTCTAATGTCTGCGACAATCTGTGGTTCAACCTGAAAACAAGAAACTACATAGCACTGATCATCTGGCTGAAAACACCATCCAGAAGTCCCCAAATCCTCATATTTGGATATACTCATCGTCGTCAACATCGCAGGCTGGGCTTTCCTACTCAAAGCATCCGCCACTAAGTTCATCCGCCCATGCTGATACTGAATCTCACAGTCAAAATCCTTAAGAAACTCCATCCAACGATGTTGCCTCATGTTCAGATCTGACTTGGTGAAGATATACTTCAGGCTCTTGTGGTCCGTGTACACCACAAAATTGCTCACCATACACGTAGTGGCGCCAAATCTTCAAGGCAAGAACAATCGCAGCCAACTCCATATCATGAACGGGGTATCTCGTCTCATGGGGTTTCAACTGTCGAGACGCATAGGCTATCACGCGCCCTTTCTGCATCAATATACAACCCAAACCGTTCAGAGAAGCATCAGAACAAACCACAAAACCTCCAAAACCCGAAAGTAAATCCAACACAGGAGCAGTAGTCAACTTATCCTTAAGCAATTGGAAACTCGACTCACACTCGTCTGTCCACAGAAATCTTCTATCCTTCTGGGTCAACTGCTTCATCGTCCTGGCTATAGAAGAAAAACCCTCAATGAAGCGTCTTTAATAACCAGCCAAACCTAAGAAACTACGGATCTCAGAAACATTCCTAGGTCGCTCCCAGTTAAGATTGCTTCGACCTTACTCGGATCCATCGAAATGCCTTCTGCAGATATGACATGACCCAAAAAGAATACCTTGTCCAACCAAAATTCACACTTACTAAACTTCGCATATAGCTGTGAGTCTTTCATCTTCTGCAAGACCAGTCTCAAGTGTTCCTTGTGCTCTCTATAGCTTCTCGAATACACCAGAATATCATCTATAAAGACAATCACAAAATGATCGATATACTCACTAAAGACGTGATTCATCAAATCCATGAATACAGCAGAAGCATTTGTCAGGCCTCGTGCTCACATCAGAGACAAAACATACAAACACAACCGGGAGCTACTATAAAGCGGGTAAAATTTTTGCTTTTGGCCTGACGGTTTAAAACGATATAATTTAAAATAGCACGATACTCAAAATAGATATCCCAGTTTAACAAAACCACCACAACAACGGTACAGCATAAACATGTATCAAACACCTGGTAACAACCACAAGATACAACAAAAGCACAGGGCATCCCCTGGCTAACCGTACTAATGCATATAAATATGCTATACGCCACTGGGATACTCTAACCACATCCTGGGGCACCTCCAGCTGGGTAAAAGCCACGACCAGCTGCAGAACCTGAACAACAAAACAGGCAAGGAAAAGAAACCAAGCCCCAGAGGGACATGGGGTCAAACCCCAATACGGAGAGCAACTGAAACATCTAAAGAAAAGCATAAGATAAAATGCAGATGCTATGCATGAGACACCGGATAACAGCTGAAGGCTACAACCGAAAAGGGAGCCAAGGAACTCAAACATAGCTCCACAAGATCTGCAACAAACAGTGGCCACGGGGTGTGTTCAAAGTGTGGTAATGAGCCACTCGCCTTGACACCATACCCGAATACCAGATGTATCAAACAACTCAACCTGCCGTTGCACAACTCATGAACTGTGGTAGTTAACCACTCGACGCATGAGGGCTAACAAATCCCAGCAGGGAGATGAGAGTGCGGTATCGCCGCTTGCCCTCACATCCTGGTAAGAAACAACAGCACAATACAATGAGACAAAGCAGGGATCCGAAATGCAAGTGAATAAATGCGTGTATGCACATAACAGCAAGTAGCTAGCATAACACAAATGCACAGCAAGCAATACACCACAATATCCACGGTAATCCCAACCAGAGATGCAAACCATCTCTCACATTAAATCCCACACTAATCCAAGCTGGATTTCAAGATCAAGATCCGTACCTTAGTTCTGTGCAATGATTACCACAACAAGAGTCCCGAGAATTCTGGTTTAGACCTGCTAAACACACAACGCACAAAACATAAATCTCACGGGACACAGCACAGAACTCACGGTTGGGAGTTATACACTCAAACCAGCTATCATCCTACTCAACAAATCAACAGGAAGCTCAATAACAAAGCTCTAAGGTAAGATCTTATCTCTAAATCGAAGGGCTACCTGCACAGCGAACACACATCTGAAGGAAGCACTTCGCGATCTTACTTCCAGCTAACAACAGCTCCCAAGAGTGGTATATAATGAAAGAGCTTCTCAAAAGAAGTCCAAATCTACCTCGAACGTCCAAAAAGGTGACCGGAAACAACGGGAATTCGTCGGAGAAACTCATGGTGAACAGTACTCTAGGGTTCGAAGCAAAGAACAACAATCGGGAGAAAAAATCGCTAAGTATGGAATCTGATAATCCAGTCGAAGACCAAGTCTTCTAATATATATGCACTTCACACCAGCTGACAGCAGCAAGAGCGGATTCCACCGACAAAACCAGCTGTTGCACTGTTCCACAAACCAACGGCTGGATATGCGCTACAACAGATTCCTACTGCGGGACACTAAAACTGCCAATAGCTGAAAAACCCAATGGCTGAATTCTCAAACAACACTAAGCAAAACGGCGTCGCATCAACTTAACCAAAAGACGTCGCATAGCACACATCATCCTTGCTGTCAACAGCTGATCTACTAAACCAGCAGCTGATCACCACGCAACAGCTGAATAAAACAACGTGACAGCTGATACCAGGCGCTCCACTCAAAACGCTGTCGTTCCAACTAAATAAAATGGCGTCGTAAAGAACCCAACAGCTAAAATCCACGTAAGCGCTACTGCTGATCGTTGCAACCAAAAGCCAACGTCGGAATTCCACGTCAGCGTTGCTGCTTCCTGCCACGTCAGCATTGCTGCTGCTTCTTAACACAACGCAACACCCAAAATAACAACTGCTGAATCGATTTCTCATCGATGATGCAACACCCGAACAATTCTCTCCCGCGACAACTGATTCCAACACTTAGACAAAAACTCAAAATACCAAAATTTCCAGAATTCCTTACGAACCGATTAATCTTATATTCAATTTCAGGTCTCTCATTCCTCCCCCACTAAAAAGGATTTCGTCCCCGAAATCACACAACAATTCCGGAAATACAACACAGCAACAGAAAACCAAAACAGAAATTCGCCCAACACATGGCCAAGAGTTCAAGATAACTGAGCAAGCAAATAACAACAACTAGGAAAGAAATACAACCAAACTACAAATACCGAGAATCTAGCACAACATCTACTCAAACAGATGCGGCCACTCGCGCTGCATCTTTTCTTCCAACTCCCAAGTAGCTTCTTCCCTACCATGCTTGCTCCATTGCACCATTACCAACGGAATGGTTTTGTTCCTCAATTGTTTCTCTTTTCTATCAAGGATCTGCAAGGGATATTCCTGATAACTCAACGTCTGATCTAGCTCTACCTCATCAGGTCTCAGCACATGAGACGGATCTGGCTCATACTTCCTCAACATGGAAACATGGAAGACATCATGTAGAGAAGATAATTCCGGAGGCAACAACAGCCGATACGCTAAAGGGCCAATCCTCTCAACAATTTCATACGGCCCGACGTAACGAGAGGCTAACTTTCCCTTGTGTCCAAAGCACATAACACTGCGAAACGGAGAAATTTTGAGAAATACCTGATCACCAACTTGAAACTCTAAAGGTCGACGCCTCTTATTTGCATAACTGGCTTGGCGATCCTGGGCAGCTTTCATCCGCTGTCGAATTAGATCCACGTGATCCTTCATTTGCTGCAAAAAATCTGGGGCAGATAGCTGCTCCTCCCCCACTTCTTCCCAACACACTGGCGATCTGCATTTCCTGCCGTACAAAGCCTCAAACGGCGCCATGCCAATCGTCACTTGATAGCTGTTATTATAGGAAAATTCCACCAAAGACAACGCGTCTTGCCAGCTACCACCAAAATCCATCACAATAGCTCGTAACATATCCTCCAACGTCTGGATAGTTCTCTCAGATTGGCCATCTGTTTGGGGATGATACGCGGTACTGATAGCCAATCTGGTACCTAAAGCTGCTTGCAGACTCTTCCAAAACCTGGAAGTAAACCTTGGATCTCGGTCTGAAACGATCGAAACAGGCACACCGTGCAATCTAACCACAAAATCCACGTACAGTTTCATCATTTTCTTCAAAGAAAAGGTCATACCGTAGGGAATAAAATGTTCATACTTCGACAATCGGTCTATAACTACCAAAATAGCATCGCATCCTCTGTTGGTACGAGGCAGATGCGTCACGAAATCCATCGCTATGTGCTCCCAATTCCATTGGAGCACTTCCGAACTCTGCAACAGACCACCAGGTCTCATCCTTTCGGCCTTAACCATCTGACAGTTCAAACAACGAGAGACAAAACCAACAACTTCTCTCTTCAGGCCAGCCCACCAGAAGTGCGGCTTTAACGCATGGTACATCTTCCGTGCACCAGGATGAACACTATGTCTACTGCAGTGCGCTTCCCGAAGGATCTCCTCCTTCAAATCAATGAGGTTAGGCACAACCAGCCTGCCACGAAACCTCAATCAACCATCAGAAGAAACAGAATAATCTTCAAGTTCTCCATCCCTCACCTTTAACTTCAACTCGTGGATGGAAGGATCAGTCCTCTAAGCTGCTCTAATGCTCGAGACAAACTGTGGCTCCACTTGGAAAGAAGAAACCACAACACAATCCTTAGCCGGATAAAATCTCCAACCAGTAGTATTAAGATTCTCCTGGTCCTTAGAAATATACAATGAAGCAAGCATCTCACTAGCCTTCCTGCTCAAGGCATTGGCCACTACGTTCAACTTCCCAGGCTGATACTTGATCTCGCAATCAAAGTCCTTTAGCAGCTCCATCAACGACGCTGTCCCATATTTAAGTCAGGCTAAGAAAACAAATACTGCAAACTTTTGTGGTCCGAGTAAACCACAAATTGCTCGCCATACAGGTAATAACGCCAGATCTTCATTGCAAAGACCACGACTGCTAGCTCCAAATCATGGACTAGATAGCGAGTCTCATGCAGTTTCAAATGCCGCGAGGTCATACGCAATGACTCGACCATTTTGCATCAAAACACAGCCCAATCCATTGAGCGAAGCATCAGAACAAACAACAAAACCACCTGATCCGGACGGCAGAGCCAACACAGGTGCAGTAGTCAATTTCTCCTTGAGCAATTGAACGCATTCTCGCATTGCTCAGTCCACACAAACCGCTTGTCCTTCTGTGTCAATTGAGTCATCGACTTTGCTATACTAGAAAATCCCTCAATGAAACGATGGTAATAGCCAGCCAGACCCAAGAAACTGTGAATCTCTGACACGTTCCTCGGACGCTCACAGTTCAAAATAGCATCAACCTTACTGGGATCCACATAAATACCCTCGGCTGAAATAACATGACCCAAGAAAACGACGCGATCCAGCCAAAACTCGCACTTGGAGAATTTAGCATATAGCTTCTGGTCTCTCAACGTCTGAAGGACAATTATCAAATGATCCTTGTGCTCCAAAGGAGTCTTTGAATAGACCAAGATGTCGTCAATAAACAATATCACAAACTGATCTATAAACTATCGGAAGACTCGGTTCATCAGATCCATAAAGACTGCAGGTGCATTGGTCAACACAAATGGCATAACCAAAAACTCAAAGTGTCCGTACCTTGTACGAAAAGAAGTCTTTGCGACATCTTGATCTCTTACCCTCAGCTGATGGTACCCGAAACGCAAGTCAATCTTCGAATACAACGCAGAACCTTGCAGCTGATCAAACAGATCATCGATCCTGGGTAGAGGGTACTTGTTCTTAACTGTCTCTTTATTCAACTGGCGGAAATCAATGCACATCCGCGTTGAGCCATCCTTCTTCTTCACAAACAAAATGGGCGCTCCCCACGGCGACATACTAGGTCTGATAAAACCTTTCTCCAGCAAATCTTCCAACTGCACCTTGAGTTCTCTCAACTCCGCAGGCGCTAAACGATACGGGGCACAAGAAATTGGAGCTGTTCCAGGCACCAGCTCTATGCTAAAGTCAATTTCCCTCCTCGGAGGAAAACCAGGAATCTCCTTCGGAAACACATCGGGAAAATGTCGCACCACGGGAACGTCACTGAGCTGCACACGGGAAGAAGAAGAAGCATCCAAAGCGTAGATCATGAAACCAGCATTCCCTAAGGACAACAAACTGAACATCTCCATCGCTGAGACTAACGGAATCTTCGATCGAGAATCCTGGCCGTAGAAGTCCCACTTCTCACCATACAAAGGCCTAAAAAGAACAATCCCATGGAAACAATCCACGGAGGCCCTATAGTGGGACAACACATCCATCCCAACTATACAATCGAAATCCCACAACATCAGACGGATCAAATTTGCCACCAACACATGCTCACAAAATCTCAAAATGCCATCTCACAAAACCTCCTGGGAGAACAGGCTCACACCGCCAGGGGTAGAAATAGAAACAGCATCACGCAAAGAAATGGTATGCAGACCATGCTCGATAACAAAAGAATCGGAGATAAAATAATGCGATGCACCGGTGTCAAACAACACACGCGCAGGAAAATCGAAAACAAAACATGTACCTACGATCACCCTGCTCGACGTCTCCTCTGCCTGCTCCCTAGTCATGACGTTGGCCTGAGCATGCTGAGGTCCAGAATAGAACGGCTGAGACGACTGTCCGAATCGCGATGGAACAGGCTACTGGAACGTCCTGAACTGAGTCTCACCCAACCGGGGCTGCTGAAACTGAGGGGAACGTCCCCTAGACTGTCCTCCACGACCCTGAGGCGGCGCCGCGGCTTGCTGCGATCCAGCCGACGGACACACCCTAGAAAAATGCCCATACTGACCGCAAATATTGCAAGAGCCTTGCACTCCGACACACTGGGTAGAAGGATGCTTGCCACCACAATAACAACATAACTCAGACCGAGAACCACTGCTACTCGAGCTACATGAACCAGAAGAGCCCGAATCAGACTTCTTCTTGAACTGCTGACCGTGGGGTCGGAACCTCTGACGGCCAGACTACTGTGCCACCTGCTGCTGCTGCTGCGGCTGGGGCTGGTGGGCTGACTGGGAAGCCTGAGAGGACTGCACTCCCTGACCAGCAGGACGTCCACCCTGCGCTACCTGCTGCCTACGAGCACGACGACTCCTCAAACCCTCCTCAATATCGATAGCACTATCAACATCTTCAGCATAAGTCTTGGGTTTTCTTTTCAGCACCATCTGATACAGTTCCTCATTTAAACCCTCTAAGAATCTGGTCCTCTTGGCCCTCTCCCGACCAGAAACGTGCGGAACATACGCCAACAAGGAAGAAAACATCCTAACATACTCACAAACAGACATCGAGCCCTGCTCCAGATGATCAAACTCTCGCTCATGGGCATTCACATAAGACTCAGGAACATACTCCTACCTAAAAGTCTCACAAAAACTGTCCCAAGTAATCTCAACGCCGGTCTCTAACAAAGTACTAGAAGCACGTCGCCACCAGAGCTCTGCACCCTTTCTAAGCTGAAGGGTCACCAAGCTCAACCGAAACTCGTCGTCATACTGGACACGATCAAAAAGGCCAGTGATGTTCCGAAGCCACGAATCTGCATCCTCGCTCTACTCGTCACCATTAAAGACCTGGGGGTTCATTCTCTGAAACCTCGCTATCACAACGTCCATCCTCTCTACAGGGGTCGGGAAAACCTCAACCTCCTCCTCTTCATCACGGCTACTACGAGTACTGTTGGGGAACCACGGCGGATCCGGATCGCGCCTCCCGGCGAGGCAGCGGAAGAACAAAAATTTGGCCGGGAGACGATCAATACAATTCAATAAACAACAGGCTATGACATTCATAGGGTGTTTAGATGACTACCTTGCTGGCTACTCGTGCCTGGCTTCGACCAGTTTCTCGAGGAAACCGGCACTTCACGGTAGATGGCGGTAGACTACGTCAATCAGGTCCATGACCAGATGCGAGACTCCTTCGTCAGCCTGCACTAGAAGGCCTAAAGAGATCATCACGGACGGATTCTACTCATCGAGTTGGCCGGAACAAGTTCCGGCGAAGGAGGCGGCGGCGGCGGCGGCGTGCACCGGCGGCGGCGGCGTGAGGTTTGAGGAGAGGGGGCGGCGCCTAGAGCTTAGGGTTAGGGTTAATAGTGTAGTGTTATAGTTATGAGTTAGTCTAAGTCTTCATTAAGTAGACTTAGTGATGGATTTGGATCCGGCCCAACGGGTCCGGGTCCAACGGATGAACATTCGGTTCATCCCCATCACCGAGACTTCATCGTAACTCCGATCGTCGATCAGATCGGACCGATCGACTCAGTTTCCAAAACTGAATACTATGATCTGAAAAACCATTTTTCAGAACCCCAGTGCAAAATGACCGTTTTTCCCCTCAACAGCGGGAAATCACGATTTAACCCCTGTTGACTTTTAAGAAGTCACACTCCCCAAAATCCTCTTCTCATGCTCAACACATTGAGCTCAGTATCCGTGCGGGAATCTCGAATCCAGTACTTGTGTGACCCTCAATGGTTCAGGGATACAGCCAGCCGTGGTCCCACAACCATTGCGGCTCCGGAATCACAATTCTGGACTTGCCCATCGGATCATGGTAAGAGCGTCTAGCAACATCGCCCCATGATCCCCTAGGTATCACTGATAGTGCCTGCAAGAACCAGTTGGTCGTGGTTAGCATACAGTACGGTCCTTTCAATCCATATATCACGATCAGATCAACGACCATTGGTAAATCGAGAGTCGCTAAAGATCCGATAGCTCTGCATACATCTTGGAGATCGAATAGTGACATCGCGAGTGTAACTAGGTAAACAAATTTACCTAAAACACTTCTAGTACTCTGGCCAGAGATTTATACACTATTATCCCCTCAGATAGCATAGGATATCCACGCATGTCTGCGAGTGGTGAATCCTCGACAACGATGCATCGACTCCTACATGCATCGGGGTCTCACCCAATCCCGCCGCCTGATGACCCCAAGTGAGTCGGAAAACGAGTCAAAGTGAGACGCCTATCATGTAGAGTCTCAATGACGTTTCGAGTCGTGAGGACTAATCAGTACAACCAAAACCTCGGACTTATCCACTCGACAAATGGTAACCACTTGGAAAGTCCGAACGAGGGTAGTTCGATAGATCTCCAGGTCACTATCTATCTGCATGCTCAGAACATCACAATGTTCCCTACCAATGAAACATGGTACTTCGCATCGCAGATACTAGTCTCAAGCTCGGGCGGCCTTATCCTTATTTTGACGGCCCAATCGACTAGGAACTTGTTCAGAATACACAGTGACTATTAGATGTGTTTCATGATAACCGTCATACCCACTATCACATCTAACATACACTATAGTGCATTCTAGGTCTTTACTCAACGCAATTGTTAATCATCATACAACACAATGAAAGTAAAGAATGCCATATAAATAAATGCGAATATCATATATAAAGATTGTTTCATACGAGAGTCTATAAACCCACACGCCACAAGTTGGCTAGTTGGGCATCTACTCTAACAATCTCCCACTTGCCCTAAAGCCAACTACTCATCAGACGCAGTCCCATTGTTTCGTGATGTTTTTCAAACAACGGTCCAGGCAAGGACTTCGTAAGTGGATCAGCAACATTGTCCGCAGAGGCGACTCTCTCAACTGCTATGTCACCTCTAGCCACAATATCCCGGATTATGTGGTATTTCCTCAGTATGTGTTTGGATCTTTGGTGAGACCTAGGTTCCTTTGCTTGCGCAACGGCACCCGTGTTGTCGCAGTACACTGGGACTGGACAAACTCCATTAGGAATGACGCCCAACTCTTGGACGAAATTCCTTATCCAAACGGCCTCCTTAGCAGCAGCTGATGCTGCGATGTACTCAGCCTCAGTGGTTGAATCCGCGATGGTGTCTTGTTTGGAACTCTTCCAAGAGACAGCACCACCATTGAGCATGAATACAGATCCAGAGGTTGATTTCGAATCATCCACGTCACACTGGAAGCTAGAATCAGTGTAGCATTCCAGTTTCAGTTCACCACCTCCATAGACCATCAACATATTCTTAGTCCTTCGCAAGTACTTAAGAATATCCTTCACAGCCTTCCAATGCAATTAGCCGGGGTTGGCCTGGTAGCGGCTCGTGACACTCAGAGCATATGCGACATACGGTCTAGTCGAGATCATGCCATACATAATACTACCTATTGCCGAGGCATATGGCACACGTGTCATACTCTCTATCTCCTCATCAGTCTTTGAACACATAGACTTAGATAGAGTGACCCCGTGGCACATAGGTAGGTGTCCTCTCTCTTGGACTCTTCCATAGAGAACCTCTTAAGTATGGTATCTGTTGGGATCCGGATCACGCCTCCCGGCGAGGCAGCGGAAGAAAGAAAAACATGGCCGGGAGACGATCAATGCGATAAAACTAACAACAATCTATGACCATTCATAGGGTGTTTAGGTGACTACCTTGCTGGGAACTCGTGCCTGGCTCCGACCGGTTTCGTAAAGAAAACGGCACTTCACGGTAGGCGGTGGTAGATATCGTCAATCAGGTCCACGACCGGAGACGGGATTCCTTCGTCAGCCTGCACTAGAAGGCCTGACGAGATCTGCACGGACGGATTCTCCTCGTCAAGATTGGCCGGAAACGATTTTCCGGCGAAGAGAGGCGGCGGCGGCGGCGCACGGCGGCGGCTTGTAGAGAGGAGAGGGTGGCGTGTTTTGTGCTTAGGGTTAGGGTTAATTGTGTAGTGTGTTATGAAGTCTAGGTTTAGGTCTAATTAAATAGAATTAAAGATGGATTTGGACCGACCCAACGGGCCCGGGTCCAACGGATGAACATTCAGTTCATCCCCATCACCGAGACTTCATTATAACTCCGATCGCCGATCAGATCAGACCGATCGACTCAGTTTCCAAAACTGAATATTATGATCTAAAAAACCATTTTTCAGAACCCCAGTGCAAAATGACCGTTTTGCCCCTCAACATCGGCAAATCACGATTTGACCTCTGTTGACTTTTTAGGAAGTCACACTCCCAAAATCCTCTTCGTTTGCTCAACACATTGAGCTGAGTATCCCTGCGGAAATCTCGAATCCAGTACTTGTGTGACCCTCAATGGTTCAGGGATACAGCTAGCTGTGGGCCCACAACCATTGTGGATCCGGAATCACAATTCCGGACTTGCCCAACGGATCATGGTAAGAGCGTCTAGCAACATCGCCCCATGATCCCCTAGGTATCACTGATAGTGCCTGCAAGAACCAGTTGGTCATGGTTAGCGTACAGTACGGTCCTTTCAATCCATATATCCCGATCAGATCAACGACCATTGGTAAATCGAGAGTCGCTATAGATCCGATAGCTATGCGTACATCTTCCAACGGATCATGGTAAAAGCGTCTAGCAACATCGCCCCATGATCCCCTAGGTATCACTGATAGTGCCTGCAAGAACCAGTTGGTCATGGTTAGCGTACAGTACGGTCCTTTCAATCCATATATCCCGATCAGATCAACGACCATTGGTAAATCGAGAGTCGCTATAGATCC
>KV010663.1:32513-90385 GCA_001598015.1 Dorcoceras hygrometricum | reverse complement strand
AGTCAGACCACTTGGACTCTGAACCGTGCATGTGTGTTGTTGAAAGTTAACTATGTAACCTTTGTCACATAGCTGACTTATGCTAATCAAATTGTAGTGCAAATTATCAATAACTAAAACATCAGATATTGAAATGTTACCGTGGGTAAGCTTACCCTTACCCACAGTGTTACCATGTGAGTTATCACCAAAAATTATTTTTGCTCCTTTGTGTGGAGCAACATCTGATAGCAGCTTTGGGTTTCCAGTCATGTGTCTTGCACACCCGCTATCAAGATTCCAAATGATTGATACATCAGCTGGTTCGTACCTATTATCCTGCAATCATAAAACCAGCTTTTGGTACCCAATTTTACTTGGGTCCTGATCGGATTACCCCTTTCGGGACCCATACTTGAATTACCTTGACAGTTCTTCCAGTATACGAGTCCATCAGGGTCTGTGCATAAATACTGTGAGATCTGTTGAGCTTTGATTTCATACTTTGACCACTTAGATCTCTTTTTTGCTGAACCTTTTTCCAACCAGATTTTACCTTCGTTGAACTACGCCATGGCTGGTTGGGAACAAATGACTTTCGACCAGCTTTTTCTTTGTCTTTGTCAAGTTTGTTATTTAGCCAGCTTGGCTTGGAGTTCTTAGGTTTTTGAAAGCCGATACCAGCTTTTACATTATGATTCAACTTCTGAGAGGTCTGGTCATCATATATCATCGACTCACAGCAGTCATATATCACGTTGGCTTTGACAAAGCTCATTTTATTGAACTTGTCATATGCCGGCTGTGATTGTGTACTTTTTTCTCCTTCACTGCTGTCACTACTAGTGAAACCCAAACTAGTTCTATCATTCACTAGCTTCTGGATTTCTTGCAGCTTGTGGAGAGAACGGGAAGACTTGTTCCAGGAGCTCACAAGTTCATTTAGACTTTCAATTTCAGCTTTGAGCTCACTAGACTCTTTTCTCAACAATTCATTCTCAGCTGTTAGCTTACTCAGCTCGATTTTCGAACTGTCAGCCTCACCAAGTTCAACAGTACTTGGTTCAGCTGGACTATTTTTCAAATCACTGTTTTCAGCTTTAACTTCCTCGAATGATTGAGAAAGCTTCCTATACTCTTTGACCATGTCATTTAGTGCACTGACAAGGTATTCTCGTGTGAATTCAACATTAGAGAAGTCAAATACCTCACCATCTGATGTTTGGTCAGCCATGAGACAGTGAACCTCCTCCTGTTCACTATCGCTGGATGATGAGCTGCTGAATGAAGATTCTGAATCAGTGTCCGCCCAGCTTTTGGTGCTTTCCTCAGCCACCAGTACTTTGCGATCATGCTTGTGGCTGGTCCTCTTATCACCTTGTGTCCTCATCCGTCTATCTTTGGATCTCTCTTTCGATCTGTCCACAGCTCTTTCATCTGATTTGTCATCTCTGTTGTATCGATCCTCCTTCTTGTATCTATCATCAGTTCTCTTGTCATCTCGCTTGTATCTATCGTCTTTCTTGGGCCTGTTGCACTCAGCTGCAAAATGCCCTGGACTTTCATAGTTAAAACATTTCATATCAGATACAGTTTTATCATTTTAAGATTATTGTAAGGAGTAGAAGGGTTATAGGATCTTCTCAAGTATTTCCCAAACTTCTTGACGAAGAGGGACATGACATCATCGCTGAGTTGATCAGCTGTCCTCTTATCACCTTGTGTCCTCATCCGTCTATCTTTGGATCTCTCTTTTGATCTGTCCACAGCTCTTTCATCTGATTTGTCATCTCTGTTGTATCGATCCTCCTTCTTGTATCTATCATCAGTTCTCTTGTCATCTCGCTTGTATCTATCGTCTTTCTTGGGCCTGTTGCACTCAGCTGCAAAATGCCCTGGACTTTCATAGTTAAAACATTTCATATCAGATACAGTTTTATCATTTTAAGATTATTGTAAGGAGTAGAAGGGTTATAGGATCTTCTCAAGTATTTCCCAAACTTCTTGACGAAGAGGGACATGACATCATCGCTGAGTTGATCAGCTGTCTTGCTTGTGCTTGGATAGCACTGTTCAGTAGTTGTAGCATCTAATGCTTTTGTAGGTTGGGATGTCGAGGGCCCAGCTTCTGCTCTTGTCTCCAACTCGAACTCATAGGCTTTTAGGTTGGCAAACAAGTCGTGCAGCTCCAGCTTGTTCAAATCTTTTGATTCCCTCATTGTCATAGTCTTCACATCCCACTCCCTGGGCAAAGCTCTCATGACCTTCAACGCCAGCTCACGATTACTGTACTCTTTTCCAAGACTGGTCAGCTCTATTACCACAGCGCTGAACCTTTCATCAAACTCAGTCATCGTCTCTCTACCTTCATCTTGATGGATTCATACTTCTGCTGAGCGACCGTTAGCTTGTTCTCTTTTGTTTCGTCGCTTCCTTCACATATTTGAGTTATCTTTTCCCAAATATCTTTAGCTGTGGCACAGGTTTTGATTTTGCTGAACATGTTTTTGTCCTTGTCCAGCGTTTTTTATAGAATGTCCCTGGCCACATTGTCCAGATTGGCTTTCTTCTTGTCTTCACTGGTATACTCATGTCTGCTCTTCTCTAGGAACTGAGGCTCGCCATTGGATATAGCAAAAGCTAGATTAGGCTTCATTATTTTTAGCGGCCCTTCAGTGATAACCACCCACATTTCATCATCTAGAGCAGTCAGATGCGCCTGCATGCGAATCTTCTAATCATCGTAGTCCTCCTTGGAAAACATGGGAATCTTGTTGTGAGAAGTTGACATATTGAGATATAACAACGCACAAATAACAACTGTTCAATAACTGAGATGCGCAGGCTCTGATACCAATTGATAGGATCAATATTGTTCGAAAAACAGCTGCAGGAGTTCAGAAGGGGGGGGGGTTGAATGAACTCCTTGGTATTTTAAATTTTCGAAACCCTTAAAACAGTTTTACAAGCGCCTCGCTTAACTTAAATCCGAGTTACCAGATTTAAGGTATCTCAGTTTAACTGCTGATCTCTTGGCTAACAAATAATGTGCGGAAATAATCCAATCGATCAGTGAACAGTAGAGCAGTAAGTAAATGCGTTAAGTAAAAGATTAAGGCCGAGAGTTTGTTTCTAGAAGTTCGGATATAAATATCCTACGTCTCCCCTTCTTCCTTCAGGAAGGATACACTAGAAGATTTGATGATTTACAGCCCTTCTGCAAACACCCAGTCACCGAGCCTCGCTCAAGGTGAACTCCTAGCAACTCCACAAACAATCACACAGACACAGCTGCTGGTTTACAAGTGAATAATATTTTTCAAACGGCTTTGAATAGCGTGTTTGTTACAGACTCAACAATGAATACAATCGGTGAAATGCAAATCTATTGAGTGCTGTGAATCTCGAAGGTAATAGCTATGAAGATCAGCGATGAAGTTATTCGAGATTGGTTACTGGACTTGAATGATATTTCGGTGTGTATCCAGTGACTGATAGAGCTTTTGAAAGATAATATCGATAGCCTAAAAAGCTCAAGAGTAGTGAAGACAGTGAATAATAGCTTGAATGCTTGGCAAAGAGAAGAGAGCTTCTTCAACTCAAAATTTGGCTATTTATAGTCTTCGTTCTCAACTGTCATTAATTCTCCAAAGGCAACAAAATCTCCTTTTGAATTACTGTCAATCGTACACCGTAAATTCTGCTCCACCAAAAGGCAATTCGCACTTTGTCAGAGCAAATTTGGCGTCTCTCCATATTTGTGCAAACGCCGTAAAACGCCCTCTGATACAGTGTACTATTTACCCAGAATAGTACTGATATTGTCTCCTTAATTAAGGCACATGTACGATTCAATCTTCACCTTTGATTTCCTCTGATATGAACGTTTGAATCAATCCATCGTTTGCGCAACAGCTGATGACTTGAACATTTGAAAGAATACAACGGCTGATTGCTTCAAAACCCGAAAATAAGCATCAGCTGATCGCTTGAAATATCTCCCTTTATAACGTAACGGCTGGTTCAAAAGCACTGTAGCTATCTGCTGATTTCCCCTTAAATAATGCAACTGCTGATTTCCCTTAAATAATGCAACTGCTGATTTCCCTTAAATAATGCAACTGATGATTACCATCATCGCAAACTCCATCGACTGAATCTTAGCGCTAATCCAATACGCTGTCGTTTCCACTTATTCAAACGCTGTCATTTTGACTTATCCAAACGCTGTCGTTTAGCAATCTTCAACAAAACATGGTCACTCAAATACTTGCTTCTGAAACTAATATGCCTGCTGAAAAACCCTTGAAGACTTCATCTGCTGATTACAAACCATCGGCTGATTACTAACCATCGACTGATTATACCAACGGCTGGTCCAGAAGCAACTTGTCTTATTTTGTTATCACCAAAACTAATAAATTTTATCCTAACAGGCCTCGTGCTCACATCAGAGACAAAACATACAAACACAAGCGGAAGCTACTATAAAACGGGTAAAATTTTTGATTTTGGCCTGACGGTTTAAAACGATATAATTTAAAATAGCACGATACTCAAAATAGATATCCCAGTTTAACAAAACCACCACAACAACGGTACAGCATAAACATGTATCAAACACCTGGTAACAACCACAAGATACAACAAAAGCACAGGGCATCCCCTGGCTAAACGTACTAATACATATAAATATGCTATACGCCACTGGGATACTCTAACCACCTCCTGGGGCACCTCCAGCTGGGTAAAAGCCACGACCAGCTGCAGAACCTGAACAACAAAACAGGCAAGGAAAACAAACCAAGCCCCAGAGGGACATGGGTCAAACCCCAGTACGGAGAGCAACTGAAACAGCTAAAGAAAAGCATAAGATAAAATGCAGATGCTATGCATGAGACACCGAATAACAGCTGAAGGCTACAACCGAAAAGGGAGCCAAGGAACTCAAACATAGCTCCACAAGATCTGCAACAAACAACTCATGAACTGTGGTAGTTAACCACTCGGCGCATGAGGGCTAACAAATCCCAGCAGGGAGATGAGAGTGCGGTATCGCCGCTCGCCCTCGCATCCTGGTAAGAAACAACAGCACAATACAACGAGATACAAAGCAGGGATCCGAAATGCAAGTGAATAAATGCGTGTATGCACATAACAGCAAGTAGCTAGCATAACACAAATGCACAGCAAGAAATACACCACAATATTCACGGTAATCCCAACCAGAGATGCAAACCAGCTCTCACATTAAATCCCATGCTAATCCAAGCTTGATTTCAAGCTCAAGATCCGTACCTTAGTTCTGTGCAACGATTACCACAACAAGAGTCCCGAGAATTCTGGTTTAGACCTGCTAAACACACAACGCACAAAACATAAATCTAACGGGACACAGCACAGAACTCACGACTGGGAGTTATACACTCAAACCAGCTATCATCCTACTCAACAACTCAACAGGAAGCTCAATAACAAAGCTCTAAGGTAAGATCTTATCTCTAAATCGAAGGGCTACCTGCACAGCGAACACACGGCCGAAGGAAGCCCTTCGCGATCTTACTTCCAGCTAACAACAGCTCCCAAGAGTGGTATAGAATGAAAGAGTTTCTCAAGAGGAGTCCAAAGCTACCTTGAACGTGCAAAAAGGTGATCGGAAACAACGGGAATTCGCCGGAGAAACTCACGGTGAACAATACTCTAGGCTTTGAAGAGAAGAACAACAATCGAGAGAAAATATCTCTAAGTATGGAATCTGATAATCCAGTCGAAGACCAAGTCTTCTAATATATATGCACTTCACACCAGCTGACAGCAGCTAGAGCGGATTCCACCGACAAAACCAGCAGTTGCACTGTTCCACAAACCAACAGCTGGATATGCGCTACAACAGATTCCTACTGCTGGACACTAAAACTGCCAACAGCTGAAAAACCCAACGGCTGAATTCTCAAACAACACTAAGCAAAACGGCGTCGCATCAACTTAACCAAACGACGTCGCATAGCACACGTCATCCTTGCTGTCAACAGCTGATCAACTAAACCAGCAGCTGATCATCACGCAACAGCTGGTCTCTCGCAACAGCTGAATAAAACAACACGACAACTGATACCAGGCGCTCCACTCAAAACGCTTTTGTTCCAACTAAATAAAACGGCGTCGTAAAGAACCCAACAGCTGAAATCCACGTAAGCGCTACTGCTGATCGTTGCAACCAAAAGCCAACGTCTGAATTCCACGTCAGCGTTGCTGCTTCCTGCCACGTCAGCATTGCTGCTTCTTCTTAACACAACGAAACGCCCAAAATAACAACTGCTGAATCGATTTCTCATCGATGATGCTCGTAAAGAACCCAACAGCTGAAATCCACGTAAGCGCTACTGCTGATCGTTGCAACCAAAAGCCAACGTCTGAATTCCACGTCAGCGTTGCTGCTTCCTGCCACGTCAGCATTGCTGCTTCTTCTTAACACAACGAAACGCCCAAAATAACAACTGCTGAATCGATTTCTCATCGATGATGCAACACCCAAAAAATTCTCTCCCGCGACAACTGATTCCAACACTTAGACAAAAACTCAAAATACCAAAATTTCCAGAATTCCTTAAGAACCGATTAATCTTATATTCAATTTCAGGTCTCACAGCATTCGTCAATCCAAACGGCATCACAAGAAACTCATAATGCCCGTATCTAGTCCTGAAAGCCGTCTTCGCTACATCAGCGTCTCTAATGCGCAACTGATGATAACCAGATCGCAGATCAATCTTGGAGTACACTTCCGATCCTTGAAGTTGGTCAAACATATCATCAATCCTTGACAGCGGATACTTGTTCTCAATCGTTGCTTTATTTAGCTGCCGAAAGTCAACACACATCCTCATATATCCATCCTACTTATTCACGAAAAGAATCGAAGCTCCTCAACGCGACTTACTCGGTCTTATGAAACCTTTCTCTAGAAGATCACGCAACTGATCCTTGAGCTCCTTCAACTCAGCTGGCGCCAATAGATAAGGGGCTCTCAAAATCGGGACTGTTCCTAGCACCAACTCTATGCTGAATTCAATCTCTCGTCTCGGAGGGAATCCAGGAATTTCATCCGGAAACACATCTGGGAACTCTCGAGAAATTGGGACATCACTCAACTATATCCGTGATTCTTGGGAAACATCGAAGGCATAGATCATAAACCCTGAATTCTCTAGCGACAACAGACTAAACATCTTCATGGCAGATACTAATGGAATCTTAGATCGTGAATCAGCATCATAGAAATCCCACTTCTCTCGAAATTGAGGTTTAAACCTCACTACACCATGGAAACAATCTACAGTCGCTCTATAACTAGACAGCACGTCCATACCCAAGATACAGAAAAAATCTCTAATCCCCAAGAAATCAAATTCGTCACCAACACATTCTCATCAAACCTAACAACACAATCCAACACCACATCACGGGACGACAGACTCACGCCAGTAGGGGTAGATACAGATACTACATCACACAGTGGGGTAGAACTCAACCCACACTCATGCACAAACAAAACAGATATAAAGGAGTGTGATGCTCCTGTATCAAACAAAAATCGTACAGGAAAATCAAATATAGTACAAGTACCTGCAATCACTCCCCCAGGCATATCATCAGCTTGATCTCTCGTTAAAGTCATTCACCTGAGCTTGCTGTGGTCCCGAAAACTGAGGTCTAGAAGATCCTCCGAACCTAGACGATTCTCGCGGTTGGAATCCTGATTGACTGAAGAAAATTTTCCGGTCTCTGCGAAGAACCACCAGCTGAACCTTGCTGTGACTGATTCGAGGGTTGTCCTCCCATCAACGGGCAAACTCTAGCGAAATGTCCAGGCTGCCCACACCTATGACAAGGACCTTGAACTCCATGACAAAGAAAAGTTATATGCCTACCTCCATACTGACCACATGACACTCCTCCGGAGCCACTACCACCAGAACTAACAGAACCAGAAGAACTCAAATTCGATCGTCTCTTAAACTGCTTTCATTGAGAATTGAACCTCTGGTGATTAGATTGCTGCGACGTCTGAGGAGGTTGAAACGATTGCTTGCTTCCGGCATGGGTTGGAAGCTGCACCCAGCTAACGGCTGAACCTGATTTTGCGCTTCCAAAAGACTCTCCTCAATGTCCACCGCCATGTCCACTACCTCAGCATAAGTCGCAAGAGAACCAGCCAACACCATACAGATCAAATCAAGCCTCAACCATCTCAGAAACTTGTTTCTCTTCGTCCTCTCCTGGTTAGCAACATGGGGAACATACGACAGAAGCAAAGAAAACTATATAGCATACTCGGCTACCCTCATGTTTCCTTGCTTCAGGTTATCAAACTCCCTCTCATGGTTATTGTAGTAGGGCTCAGGGGTATACTCCTGTCGAAAAGCTGCACAGAAGCTCTCCCAAGAAATCAAAGAAACACTCTCTCTCATGAATCGGGAATTACCTTTCCACCAGCGTTGAGCATGATCCCTCAACTGCAAGATAGCCAACTTCATTCTCTTCTCCTGGGTGTACTCCACCGTGTCAAACAACTCTTCCATATGCTCCAACCAGCCTTCAGCCAGTAAACCACCCTCGGCACCAGTGAATGTAAGGGGATTCATCCTCTGAAATCTAACCAACACTAGCTCCATCTCACCAATCTGTCTAGTCACGTCATCCACCTCAACCTCGGCCTGTCTATCTCGACGACGCAAAGGCACACTCTGCTGCTCAACATCCTCATCGCTCCCCGGGGCTTCAGACTCCCCATCTACCTGCCTAGTGATTCTACTCCTACCTCTTCTCGACGGCATCTCCAAAACTCAGAGAAAAGAATATAATACACATAGGCAACCAGCACAATCACAAAGTCAATCACAAATAAAACTCAAACTATGTGCCTAGACTCGAGTGTGATGGAAAAGAATCAGTTTAAGCTCTGATACCAAAGTGTCAGGACCGGTGCGCTAATACATAAATTAATTACTCAATTAATCTTAATTTTCACGGAAGCTTAAAATATGGGCTAAAAATTTTTGTTTGGGGCCTGATCCAAAATATAATCTCAAACTACATTCATAGTCAAAATAGGGATTTTAATTCGAAACCCAAAACAACAACAACATCATACAAATAAATCCAAGTATGCCAACACCAACAGATCCCCAATACAATATTCACTCAGGGCATTCCCTGGTTCATTATTCAATATGGGATTCAAAATCAAAATGGGGATCGACCAGCTGACGCTCCATCGGCCCATCCGGATTACCTGAAGATCCTGCAAAGGCCAACACAGACCAACGTAGCCCAAAAACAGGAAAATAAAACGAGTTCAAACCTCAGTTCGAAGAGCAATGCATAACATCTATCATATACACATGCAACATATCATTTCATGTCATGTCATGCATGAGGGCTACCAAGAATCATCGGTAAGCAAGACATAACGACTCAGCTGTGCAAGAATCATAATACTATGATATTCAGGTACGACAAATCAGCCGCCCATCACAGTTTAGTGGTATTCAGGCACGACAACTAAGCCGGCCACCACCAATCAGTGACAACGTTTGACCTTTCAGGTGCGACAACTCAACCGGCCGATCACAACGCTTAAATGAATCGGTTCATAAGGAAACAAGCTCAATATGCTATGTGCGAGGATTGTATTTTTTAAACAGGTTTAATTAGTGGCATGTTACGAATAGATTTGAGGAAATAGTCCGATTTAATCGCGTAAGGTGTTTGAGCAGATTTGATTGGTATGAGGATTTAATCGGAGAAATATACCTTACGAATTATCGGGTATTTAGCCTAGGAATATTGGTCAAAGCTGTTTGTGAGATCAGTTTTGGACGCGGGAAGATTTGAGTATATGAGCTTCGGATTTGATTTGGAAGTGTAGCCGATGAGTATCGTGAGTAAGGGAGAGCGTTAGCGATGAGCAGGTTTGGTATATTGTTTATCGCTGGAGTTCAGATATGGAGAATACACCGTGCAAGTGTATTAGAGGCACTGGGAGAATTGGTTTGGTTTGTGGCTTGAGTAGAGCGGTTTGTTATTTTCAGATTTGAGTGAGATCTGGGTGTTCAGATCTGTTCCTTGTGTGTTTGAGCGAGTTGTCTTGAGCGGGAAGTGAAAAGATGTCGTTTTAGATTATCCGGGTATGCGCGGGTTGAGTATAAGTGATGCGATGTCGTTTGGCATATATCAGATTTGGAGTTGGCAGAGTATGAGTGATGCGTAGTCGTTTAGCAAGCATCAGATTTGATGAGAACTGGACTCTGGTGTGACGTCGTTTGATGAAAGCCAGATCAAAATGTTTACGAGCGGGTCTAGGTGTGCGGGTGATATGTTTGGGACTCCTACGCGACGTCGTTTGATGGTCGCACGCTAGTATAGAGTAGAGAATTCAGATATGAGTTAGCGCTAAGATCTGATGTAGCGCTGAGATCTGAATGTTGGACTCAGCTTTGACTTGATTAGTTGACTTTCCCTGTAGCGTTAACTGGAGTATAAATAAGTGTTGACCAACACTTAGCGAATTGGAGACCCAAAATTTCTTATCTTCTTCCCGAGACCTTCTCAAACCCTTACGATCGTTTCTATTGATACCAGTTTGGAGACTTGAGTCGATGTGTTGAGGGAGCACAAAGTAGTTTCAGAGTTTGATATCTTCGCGATTTCTGACCAGTGGTTCTTTCATTCTTGAGCCGCTTTGTATTTGAGCTCGTAGGCATCTTCTGTTGAGTTCTTGAAGAGCTAGTAGAGCAGCTGATTTGAGCAGGCTGTTGGAGCTATGTTCTGCGCGATCTGTCGAGGTATTAGCAACTTAGAGAAGGTACGAATTGAGCTAGATTTAGCAGCTTGAATATCAGCTTTGGAATATTTCTTTCGTGTTGAATTGTTGTGATCTGGGTGCTGGTATTGACTGCTTGTTTATGAGGCTGATTATGTTCTCTATCTGTCTGTGTGTGTGTGTGTGTGTGAGTTATATGCATTGAAATAAGCATGATTCTGCTGTGCATTCACGCATACATATTGAGCCTGATCCTCTTCTGAACTGATTTCCTTTGTGTGTTGTGATCGGTCGATTGAGCCATCGTGCCTGAAAGGTCCAATGCTAATTGATGTGTTGGCCGACTGATTTGTCGGGCCTGAATACCACAATACTGTGATGGGCGACTGATATGTCATACCTGAATATCACAGGATTTAGCGCACCGGGCCAGACACTTTATTATCAGAGCTTAAACTGGGATAAGCTCGATTTCTTTTCCATCACACTTGAGTCTAGGCGCATATTTTGAGTTTTTGTTTGTGATTGACTTTGTGATCATGCTGCTTGCCTCTGTGTATTGCCTGTTCTTGGTTCTTACCTCTGAGTTTTGATAGATGCCGCCGAGGAGAGGTAGGAGTAGAATCGCTAGGAAGATATATGGGGAGTGTAGAGCCCCGGGCAGTGATGAGGATGTTGAGCAGCAGAGTGTACCTTTGCATCGTCGTGCTAAACAGACAAAGGTGGAAGATGTGACTAGACAGATTGGCGAGATGGAGCTAGTTCTGTCTAGGCTCCAGAGGATGAATCCCCCTACGTTCACTGACGCTGAGAGTGGTTTGATGGCTGAAGGTTGGTTGGAACATATGGAGGAATTTTTTGACACGGTGGAGTACTCTCAGGAGAGAAGACTGAAGTTGGCCGTTTTGCAGTTGAGGGACAATGCTCAACATTGGTGGAAAGGTACTTCCCGAGTCATGAGAGAGAGCGGTTCTTTGATTTCTTGGGAGAGCTTCTATGCAGCTTTTCGACAGGAGTATACACCTAAGTCCTAGTACAATATCGTGAGCGGGAGTTCAATAATCTGAAGCAAGGGAACATGAGGGTAGCTGAGTATGCTAAACAGTTTTCGTCGCTTCTGTCATATGTTCCCCATGTTGCTAACCAGGGGAGGACGAAGAGGAACAAGTTTCTGAGAGGTTTGAGGCCTGAATTGTTCCATATGGTGGTAGCTGGTTCTCCTACGACGTATGCTGAGGCAGTGGATAGGGCGGTGGACATTGAGGAGAGTCTGTTGGAAGCACAGAATCAGGTTCAGCCGACAGCTGGACGCACTTTCAAACATATGCCCGAAGCGATGCCATCTTTTCAACCTCCTCAGACTTCGCAGCAGTCTAATCGCCAGAGGTTTAAGCCTCGAGGGAAGCAGTTTAAGAGACGATCAAATTCGAGTTCTTCTGGTTCAGTTACCTCGGGTGGTAGTGTCTCTGGAGGAGTGATGTGTGGACAGTGCGGATGTCGCCATATGACTTCACAGTGCCGTGGAGTTCAAGGTCCTTGTCATAGGTTTGGGCAGCCTGGACATTTCGCTAGAGTTTGTCCTTTGCCGGGAGGACAACCTACGAATCAGTCGCAGCAAGGTTCAGCTGGTGGTTCTTCGCAGAGACCGCAACCTTTTGCTCAGTCCCAACGATCAGGATTCCAACCACGAGAACCGTCTAGGTTCGGAGGATCTTCTAGACCTCAGTTTCCGGGACCACAGCAAGCCCAGGTGAATGCCTTGAAGAGAGAGCAAGCTGATGATATTCCTGGAAGAGTTATTGCAGGTACTTGTGCAATCTTTGCTTTTTCTGCACGAGTTTTGTTTGATACAGGAGCATCACACTCCTTCATATCTGATTTATTTGTTCATGAGTGAAACGAACCAGACTCTAGGAAATACTGAATGTAAACATGTTTAAAACCCAATATCTAGAAATGTATCATGGAAAAACTGAAACATAAAGGCGGTCACGGGGTACTGCTGCAGCAGGCGCTCAGAGATCCTCACCGCCAGTCGAAATATACTCATCTACAGGATCATCACCTATACCATTTAAACATAGTGAGCCTAGAGGCTCAGCATGCTCTATCGTAATACATAACAAAGTAAATACTGATAAAATCACATGCAAGCATATACTTGTAATTAAAATAATGTTAAAGCATGAATGCGTTCATGATCTTAAAACAATTCTTCATACATTTCATATCATAACATATCATATAACATATAAGGCATGGCATAACATAACCTGAAAAACGTATGAGTCGTATCAGTGAATGTGAGCGGGCGTATGACTGATCAGTCGTAATAACCAACGTACTTGGCGATGTGGTTCACCCCGATATCACACGAGGATCCCTATATGTCACATCTTTCCTATAAATTGCCACTTTACCCCGATATCACACGAGGATCCATAGGTCCTATAATCATACCTAAAAACAGGGGATCCCCGGACCCGGCTACCCGGCTAACTCCCATCATAAAACTTTGCCACATCACTTCAATCCCTCGGGTTTTAACTTAAAAAGAAGACATGCCTGATCGTTTCATAAAATCTCATGATGTGTTCATTTCTTAAAATCATGTAATTTAAAAGCTTAGTCCGTTAATGTATATTTAATCATTTCCTTTTTAATATTTACGTACGTAAAATACTACATATATAATTAAACATACATTTACGGGCTTCTATATTTTTCTACTTCGGTCGAGGAATGATTCCGGGGCGTGGATCACCATTTCTAGACTAAACATCGCTCTAAACTTGGCCGATGAAATGAATGTTCACCTCTTTTAAACATTTTTGCCTAATTAAATTAAATTTAGACTTCTAAAACTCAAGGATAAAAGGGACTAATTAAAATCAATTTTGACTTCTAGAAATCAATTTGGACTTATTAAAATCAATTTAAATCAATTTTGACCTCAAAAGCCGATTTTGACCAAAAGACCGATTTTGACCAAATTAAACCCCAAAAATCGATTTTGACTCCAAATAAAATTCCAAAGGCCTTAATTTGACTAAAATACTTAAAATTAAACATAACTTAAATTATTTAAAAGGTTTGACTCCATTTTGACCTTCTGGCTATTTTCCTTAAAATTGGACCTTGGACATAATAATTAAAATAACAGGTCCCTAATTAAAATAACTTGGACCGATTTTAAAACATTTGACTTGAGATTCGAAGAACTGATTCGGTCCAACCTAACCAGCCGGTTCAATTGAACCGAACCAATCCACCAAAGAAACCTAAACCGCACGCCCTCCTCCCATGCGCGCGCCGCCGTGACCACCTTCTGGTTTTTGCAATCGTTCTCCCTGCTCCGGCCACCACTAGCCGGAGCTCCGCTGGCTGGACCACTCCCAGGTATAGCCGGTCCTAACCTGACCAACCTTGGCTCAAACCGTGGGCTAACCAGGGAGAACTGGTCGAAGGAAGGGGACGCACCAGCCATGCAGCGCGATGCACCACCTTCGGTCTCCACGGCTCTACATGGTTCACCCGACCACCTAGCCACCTTCATACCACAATCTATACCACCATGACTCCCCTATGAACCTCTAGGACCAAGATATCACCCCTGGAAATCACCATGACCGAAGCCTCAATATAAGGAAGCAAACCATGTCAAAAACCGTGAAGCCCATGCATGAATTTCGAACCAAGAAGAATTGATCTAAACATTTTGCATCAAAATCACACCATAATTTCTTAAAAACTGAATAATACAGTTTAAATGGTGAGAAAAAGGATTGATATCACATGCCTGGGTTGAAGAAGATGTGGATCTGTGAGGTACGGACGTTGTATACGCGAGATCGGGGCATCGCCGGAGTTGTATCACCAACCTTGATCAAAGGTGAATATTTTCGAAAGTTTTGTGTGTGTGGGTAGGGGAGAAGACGGCTGGTTGTAGAATTGGAGGCTAGTTTTGATTCTAGTTTGTGTTTAAGAAATAATGAGTGTGCCTAATATGACACCCCTATGGATTAAATTAAGGAAAATACAAGCTTGCCCCTCTAATTAAATTAAAAAGGTGCTTAAAACTCATACTTGGGCTTTAAAGATTACAAAATTTCGAAATGTAGGCCTCCTCACATTTTAAAATACCTTAAAACTCAATATACCATCCCGTATAGACGAAAAACGGGTTCCCCTCCAAAATAATTATAAAAATCAGTTTTCAGAAATAGTTTCTTAAAATAAAATAATTTCGTTCTTAAAAATATCATAACTTAAAAATCTCAAATTATTTTCATTCCGGTCGACCCTAATCTCGTCCACACGTCCGTAGCTCAAGCAGGCTGACAAATAGCACATGCATACCATGCAGTATAAAATCATAAATAAATCACATAATAAGGCATGTAATCATCTAAAAATATTTTTCCCCTAGTAATGCACTCATTTCTACGTAGTTAGGAATTTCTAGGCGTTACAACTCTCCCCCCCCCCCTTATAGGAATTTCGTCCCCGAAATTGAGTACGTACCGAATAACTCCGGGTAGCGCGTCCGCATATCGGCCTCGGTTTTCCAGGTAGCTTCATCCTCCGAGTGATTCTACCACCGGACCTTGACCATCGGAATACTCCGCGCTCTCAGCCTACGCTCCTCCCTAGCTAGAATCTGCACAGGTCGCTCCTCAATTGATAAATCTGGTGCCAACTGGAGCGGCTCAAAATCCAACACATGAGACGGGTTCGGAATGTACTTCCGCAGCATCGAGATATGGAAGACATTATGCACTACGGATAGGCTGGGTGGTAACGCTACTCGATAAGCCAGAGTACCAAACCTCTCCAAAATCTCGAATGGCCCAAAAAATCTAGGGCTAAGCTTGCCTCTCCGGCCAAAATGCATCACGCCCTTCATGGGCGATATACTCACACACACGTGATCTCCCACAGCCAGCTCCAGATCTCGTCGTCTCTGATCGGCATAACTCTTCTGACGACTCTGGGTTGTCCTCATCCTATCCCGTATCCTCGTCACAACATCTGCTGTCTGCTGCACTAACTCCGGCCTAGTAAGCACTCTCTCTCCAACCTCATCCCAGTGTACGGGAGATCTGCATCCCCTCCCGTACAGCGCCTCATACGGAGCCATCCCAATCGATGCCTGAAAGCTGTTGTTGTATGTGAACTCTATCAGCGGCAGTCTAGAGTCCCACGTACCCTGAAAATCTATCACACAAGCTCTCAGCAAATCCTCCAAAATTTGAATGACCCTCTCTGACTATCCGTCGGTCTGCGGATGAAATACTGTACTGAACAACAATCTCGTCCCCAAGGTGGCATGTAAGCTCCTCCAGAATGTAGATGTTAATCTGGTGTCTCTGTCCGACACTATCGAGACTGGTATGTCATGCAGTCTGACCACCTCTCGGATGTAAAGCTCTGTGTACTGCGTCAGGGTGAAAGTAGTCTTCATCGGTAAGAAATGCGCTAACTTGGTGAGTCTATCCACAATCACCCATATAGCCGTGTACCCTCTGGGACTCCTAGACAATCCAACCACAAAATCCATCGTGATATGCTCCCACTACCACTCAGGAATGGGAAGTGGCTGCAACAACCCTGTCGGTCGCTGATGCTCTGCCTTGACCTACTGACAAGTCAAGCACTCGGACACAAATCTCCCTATGTCCTTCATCCCTGGCCACCAGTACAAGGTCTGCAAATCTCTGTACATCTTCGTACTCCCTGGGTCGATGGAGTACGTCGATGCATGAGCCTCAGATAATATCTCGGCTCTCAATTGTCTAGTGCTCGACAATCACATACGGCCTCTGAATCGGACTATCCCATCCTCAACGTATACAGACCTCGTCCTCTGTCCTCATCACGCTGCCTCCACTACTGTAACTACTCGTCGGAGGCCTGCCCCTCTCTGATCCGCTCTCGAAGAGTCGGCTGAATAGTGAGCGCTGCCAAACTCGGTGCACAGCCTCCTGAATACAGCTCTAGCCCAAACCTCTCTATCTCAGTCTGTAGTTGCCTCTCACTGACAAACAAGCCACCACTGCAGTCTTCCGGCTCAAAGCGTCTGCCACTACATTAGCCTTACCCGGATGGTAGCTAATGTCACAGTCATAATCCTTCCCCAACTCTAATCATCTGCGCTGCCTCATGTTCAGCTCCTTCTGGGTGAAGAAGTACTTGAGGCTCTTGTGGTCGGTGAATATCTGACACTTCTCGCCGTACAAATAATGCCTCCAAATCTTCAGCGCAAACACCACTGCTGCAAGCTCCAAATCGTGCGTCGAATAGTTCTGCTCATAACTCTTCAGCTGCCTTGACGCATATGCAATGACCTTACCACCCTGCATCAGAACTGCACCCAAACCTCTCAAAGACGCATCTATGTAAACCACAAACTCCTCGTGGTCCACTGGCATAGCTAACACTGGTGCTGAAATAAGGGCCTCCTTCAGCTGAGCAAAGCTCCTCTGACATTCGGGACTCCACACATACTTTGCATTCTTCTTGGTCAAGGCTGTCAAGGGCACTGAAATTGAAGAGAAGCCCTTGATAAATTTGCGATAATAACCTGCCAAGCCCAAGAATCTACGAATCTCCGCTACATTCCTCGAAATCCCCCAGTTGTGCAGTGCCTCCACCTTCGATGGGTCCACATAAATCCCATCTCTCGATACAATATGCCCTAAGAAAGCCACCTGCTCCAGCCAAAACTCGCACTTGCTGAACTTGGCATACAATCTATGCTCCATCAAAGTCTGCAAAGCCGTCTGCAAGTGCTGCCTATGCTCCTCAAAGATCCTCGAATAGATCATAATATATTCGATGAACACAATGATGAACTGGTCCAGATACTACCCGAATACCCTGTTCATCAGATCCATGAAAATCGCTGGGGCATTCGTCAGGCCAAATGGCATCACCAAAAACTCGTATTGGCCGTAGAGTGTCCTAAAAGCAGTCTTGGACACGTCCTCCTCTCTAACCCACAGCTGATGGTAGCCCGATCTCAGATCAATTCGAGAACATCGAAGCTCCCTGCAACTGATCGAACAAATCCTCAATCCTTGGGAGTGGATACTTATTCTTCACTGTGACTCTGTTCAGCTCCCGGTAGTCAATGCAAAACCTCATGCTACCATCTTTCTTCTTCACGTGGCTCCTTGCAGTGAAAACACCTGCCAGTCCCTAGCATACAAGGTCCTGGATTCCGCTTACTGCACTCCTTGCAAATTGGAAACTCTACAGGTCTAGGCGCGCTGGCCCCCTACAGTTGTGGCCTCTGCTGGCCCAGCTTTCTCTGCTGCTGCTGCCCCTGAGGACTTGGGCCCTTATGAGGCCCCTGATATGGTCTCTTCGCTGGTAGCTGTGAAGACTGGCCCCTGACGGGCTGCTGCATCTGTCTCTTCCTCTGATAGTCATCCTCATATCCTTCCGGCCCCGCTCAGACCGGTAAGCCCTGTTCACTGCCACCATATAAGTCTCCACGTCCGCCATGTTGACATCGTGGCGGATGTCAGGTCGCAGTCCATCAGTAAACTACCTCAACTTCTCACTCTCTACTGTAGCAATCGAGGGCACAAATGTACACCCTTGCTCAAACTGCCTCACATACTCAGCAACCGACTTGTCTCCCTGGCAGAGACTCATAAACTCCCGAATCAGCTGGCTCTGAGCATCTACAGGAAAATACTTCTCGTAAAAGACTTTCTTGAACTCTCCCCATGACAGGCTCTCCAGATACAGTCCAACCACAGCGCCTTTCCACCATAGAGCAGCGTCTCCCTTCAGCATGAAAATGGCACAACAGACCTTGTCGGCGTCCGCTAGCCCCATGTAGTCATATATAGTCTCCATGGATCGGATCCACTCCTCAGCAATCAGTGGATCGGTGGTGCCAGCAAACTCCTTAGGTCCCTGCTTGCGGAACCTCTCTGCAACGTCCTCTTCATGCGACTTCCCGGGTCGTTCTGACTGACGCTCCAATAGCCTGGTAATCCTAGCTAGCATGTCCACGCTGTTAGAGTAGATGCCCAACTAGCCAACTTGTGGCGTGTGGGTTTATAGACTCTTGTATATGACAGTCTTTATATATGATATTCGCATTTTTTTATGGCATTCTTTATCTTCGTTATGTTTATATAATGTTAACAATTGTGTTGGATAAAGACCTAGAATGCACCATAGTGTATGTTAGATGTGATAGTGGGTATGACGGCTATCATGAAACACATCTAATAGTCACTGTGTATTCTGAATTAGTTCCTAGTCGATTGGGCCGTCAAAATAAGGATAAGGCCGCCCGAGCTTGAGACTAGTATCTGCGATGCGATGTACCATGTTTCATTGGTAGGGAACATTGTGATGTTCTGAGCATGCAGATAGATAGTGACCTGGTGATCTATCGAACTACCCTCGTTCGGACTTTCCAAGTGGTTACCATTTGTCGAGTGGATAAGTCCGAGGTCTTGGTTGTACTGATTAGTCCTCACGACTCGAAACGTCATTGAGACTCTACATGATAGGCGTCTCACTTTGACCCGTTTGCCGACTCACTTGGAGTCATTAGGCGGCGGGATTGGGTGAGACCCCGATGCATGTAGGAGTCGATGCATCGTTGTCGAGGATTCACCGCTCGCAGACATGCGTGGATATCCTATGTTATCTGAGGAGACGATAGTGTATAAATCTCTGGCCAGAGTACTAGAAGTGTTTTTGGTAAATGGGTTTACCTAGTTACACTCGCGATGTCACTATTCGATCTCCAAGATGTGTGCATAGCTATCGGATCTATAACGACTCTCGATTTACCAATGGTCGTTGATCTGATCGGGATATATGGAT
Organism: Dorcoceras hygrometricum; assembly: GCA_001598015.1. NCBI lineage: Eukaryota > Viridiplantae > Streptophyta > Magnoliopsida > Lamiales > Gesneriaceae > Dorcoceras > Dorcoceras hygrometricum. The sequence goes on along the minus strand of KV010663.1, from coordinate 70,725 downwards.
TGAAGGGACCGTACTGTATGCTAACCACGACCAACTGGTTCTTGCAGGCACTATCAGTGATACCTAAGGGATCATGGGGCGATGTTGCTAGACGCTCTTACCATGATCCGATGGGCAAGTCCGGAATTGTGATTCCGGAGCCACAATGGTTGTGGTCCCACGGCTAGCTGTATCCCTGAACCATTGAGGGTCACACAAGTACTGGATTCGAGATTCCCGCACGGATACTGAGCTCAATGTGTTGAGCATAGGAGGAGGATTTTAGGTAGTGCGACTTCCCAAAAGTCAACAGGGGTCAAATTGCAATTTCCAAAAGTTGGAGGACTAAATTGCAATTTAGGGTTAGATGATCTGAAAAATTGTTTTTCATATCATAACATTGAGTTTTGGAAACTGAGTCGATCGGTCCGATCTGATCGGCGATCGGAGTCACGACGAAGTCGCAGCGATGGATATCGTCATTTGGACCCGGGCCCGTTGGGCCGGTCCAAGTCCATTGCTAGTCTATTTAATTAGACTTAAGGCTTAATTGGTAACAACTTAACAAGTGATTCAGATTACACAACTCCTTAACCCTAACCCTAAAGCACGGCCGCCCCCTCTCCCTCTCCTCCCACGCCGCCGCCGCTGCCGCCGCTTCCCGCCGTCGGCCGCCGCCCGCCGTTGATTGATCGGACTTGCTCCGATCAGTTTTTCGAGGAGAATCCGTCCGCATTGATCTCGTCAGGCCTTCTAGTGCAGGCTGACGAATGAGTCTCCCTTCTGGTCGTGGACCTGATTGACGAATCTACAGCCTCCTATCGTGAAGATCCGGTCTTCTTGTAATTCCGGTTGGAGCCAGGCGCAAGTCGCCAGCAAGGTAATCTACTAAGCGCCCTATGAATGGTTCGTAGTTTATAGCGCTGTTTTATTGTATTGAACGTTTCCCAGCGCTAATTTTAATCTTCCGCTGCGCCGCCGGGAGACGGGATCCGGATCTGCCATGGTTTCCCAACACACGCTAGCTCTATCGTACGGAGTCAACTGAGGTGGTGGGGGAGGAGGAGGTGTAGCATCATCCTGATGGTCCTATCACGTCGGGGAGGTATTGTTCTGATACACCAAAACCTTATCACGTAAATCTAAGTGCATGACTAAGCGTCTATTTTTAAAACTCTAAGGCCAAAACTCATTCAATGCTAAAACATGCAGCATGATAACATAAACATTAATAACGTAATAAAACTCACAGACTGGTAGTGCGACTTCTGAGCTCCACGCAGCAGGCAAGTACCCCACCAGAACCATCGCTCTGATACCAACTGAAACGAACCAGACTCTAGGAATTTTTTTTTAAAAAAAACATGTTCGGAAAACATAAACTTAAAGTATGGCTCGTTCCATTCTAAAACATTGATAAATCATTTTCTCAAAAATACTTTTAAACATAAATAAAGAAATATTTAAAACGTTAAAACATCCAACATAATAAAATCATTGAGTCAAATACTGAATGTAAACATGTTTAAAACCCAATATCTAGAACTGTATCATGGCAGAACTGAAACATAAAGGCTGTCACGGGGTACTGTTGTAGCAGGCGCTCAGAGGTCCTCACCGCCAGTCGGAATATACTCATCGACAGGATCATCACCTGCACCATTTAAACCTAGTGATCCTAGAGGCTCAACATGCTCTATCGTAATACATAACAAAGTACATACTAATAAAATCGCATGCAAGCATATACTCGTAATTAAAATAACGTTAAAGCATGAATGCGTGCATGATCTTAAAACAATTTTTCATACATTTCATATCATAACATATCATATAACATATAAGGCATGGCATAACGTAACCTAAAAAATGTATGAGTCGTATCAGTGAATGTGAGCGGGCGTATGACTGATCAGTCGTAATAACCAACGTACGTGGCGGTGTGGTTCACCCCGATATCACAAGAGGATCCCTATATGTCACACATTTCCTATAAATTGCCACCTCACCCCGATATCACACGAGGATCCATAGGCCCTATAATCATACCTAAAAACAGGGGATCCCCGGGCCCGACTACCCGGCTAACTCCCATCATAAAACTTTGCCACATCACTTCAATCCCTGGGGTTTTTACTTAAAAAGAAGACATGCCTGATCGTTTCATAAAATCTCATGATGCGTGCATTTTTTAAAATCATGCAAATTAAAAGCTTAGCCCGTTAATTTATATTTAATCATTTCCTTTAAAACATTTACGTACATAAAATAATAATATATAATTAAACATACATTTAGGGGCTTATATATTTTTCTACTTCGGTCGAGGAATAATTCTAGGGCCTCGCTCACCACTTCTAGACTAAACATCGCTCTAAACTTGGCCGATGAAATGAATGTTCACCTCTTTTAAACATTTTTTCCTAATTAAATTAAATTTAGACTTCTAAAACTCAAGGCTAAAAGGGACTAATTAAAATCAATTTTGACTTCTAGAAATCAATTTGGACTTATTAAAAATCGATTTTTACTCTTAAAATCAATTTAAATCAATTTTGACCTCAAAATCCGATTTTGACCAAAAGATCGATTTTGAACAAATTAAACCCCAAAAATCGATTTTGACTCCAAATAAAATTCCAAAGGCCCTAATTTTGACTAAAAACTTAAAATTAAACATAACTTAAATTATTTAAAAGGTTTGACTCGATTTTGACCTTCTGGCTATTTTCCTTAAAATTGGAACTTGGACATAATAATTAAAATAACAGGTCCCTAATTAAAATAACTTGAATTGATTTTAAAACATTTGACTCGAGATTCAAAGAACTGATCCGGTCCAACCGAACCAGCCGGTTTAATTGAACCGAACCAATCCACCAAAGAAACCTAAACCGCACGCCCTCCTCCCATGCGCGCTCCGCCGCGATCACCTTCTGGTTTTCACGATCGTTCTCCCTGCTCCGGCCACCACTAGCTGAAGCCCCACTAGCTGGACCGCTCCCAGGTCCATCCGGTCCTAACCGGACCGACCTTGGCTCAAACTGTGGGCTAACCAGGGAGAACTGGTCGAAGGAAGGGGACGCACCAGCCATGCAGCGCGATGCACCACCTTCGGTCTCCACGGCTCTACCTGGTTCACCCGACCACCTAGCCACCTTCATAACACGATCTAGACCATCATGAGTCCCCTAGGAACCTCTAGGACCGAGCCATCACCCCTGGAAATCACCATGACCGAAGCCTCAATAGAAGGAAGCAAACCATGTCAAAAACCGTGAAGCCCATGCATGAATTTCGAACCAACAAGAATTGATCTAAACATTTTGCATCAAAATCACACCATCATTTCTTAAAAACAAAATAATACAGTTTAAATGGTGAGAAAAAGGATTGATATCACATGCCTGGGTTGAAGAAAATGTGGATATGTGAGGTACAGACGTTGTAGACGCGAGACCGGGGCACCGCCGGAGTTGTATCACCAACCTTGATCAAAGGTGAATATTTTCAAACGTTTTGTGTGTGTGGGTAGGGGAGAAGACGGATAGTTGTAGAATTGGAGGCTAGTTTTGATTCTAATTTATGTTTATGAAATAATTAGTGTGCCTAATATGACCCCCCTATGGATTAAATTAAGAAAATACGAGCTTGCCCCTCTAATTAAATTAAAAAGGTGCTTAAAACTCATACTTGTGCTTTAAATATTACAAAATTTCGAAATATAGGCCTCCTCACATTTTAAAATACCTTAAAACTCAATATACCATCCCGTATAGACGAAAAACGGGTTCCCCTCCAAAATAATTATAAAAATCCTAGTGTTCAGAAATAGTTGCTTAAAATAAAATAATTTCATTCTTAAAAATCTCATAACTTAAAAATCTCAAATTATTTTCATTCCGGTCGACCTTAATCTCGTCCACACGTCCGTAGCTCAAGCAGGCTGAAAAATAGCACATGCATACCATGCAGTATAAAATCATAAATAAATCACATAATAAGGCATGTAATCATCTAAAAACATTTTCCCCTAGCCATGCACTTATTTCTACGTAGTCGGGAATTTCTAGGCTTTACAATGAGTGTGGGTTGAGCTCTACCGCACTGTGTGATGTTGTACCTGTATCTACTCTTGATGGTGTGTGGTTGATGTCCCGAGAAGTGGTTTTGGATTGTGTGATTAGATTTGATGAGAATGTGTTTGTGACTAACCTGATTGCCTTGGAGATTAGAGATTTTGATTGTATCTTGGGTATGGACGTGTTGTCTGTTTATAGGGCGACTGTTGATTGTTTCCATGGTGTAGTGAGGTTTATACCTCAATTTGGAGAGAAGTGGGATTTCTACGGTACTGATTCGCGATCGAAGATTCCAATAGTGTCGACCATGGAGATGTTCAGTCTGTTGTCTCTATAGAATTCAGGGTTCATGATTTAGCCCTTGATGTTTCCCAAAAATCGTGGATAGAGTTGAGTGATGTTCCGATTGCTCGAGAGTTCCCTGATGTGTTTCTGGATAAGATTCCTGGATTTCCTCCAAGACAAGAGATTGACTTCAGCATAGAGTTGGTGCCAGGAACAGCCCCGATTTTGAGAGCCACATACCGGTTGGCGCCAGCTGAGTTGAAGGAACTCAAGGATCAGTTGCATGATCTTTTAGAGAAAGGATTTATTAGCCCGATCATGTCGCCTTTGGGAGCTCTGATTCTCTTCGTAAAGAAGAAGGATGGATCTATGAGGATGTGTGTTGACTTTTGATAGCTGAATAAAGCGACGATTAAGAACAAATATCCTTTGCCGATGATTGATGGCTTGTTTGATCAGCTACAGGGATCGGTAGTGTACTCTAAGATTTCCTACGATCTAGTTATCATCAGTTTCGGATTAGAGATGCTGATGTAGAGAAGACGGCTTTCAGGACTAGATACGGGCATTATGAGTTTCTTGTGATGCCGTTTGGATTGACGAATGCTCCTCCTGTCTTCATGGATTTGATGAATCACATCTTTAGTGAGTACATCGATCGTTTTGTGATTGTCTTCATAGACGATATCTTGGTGTATTCGAGGAATTTCAGAGAGCATAAGGAACACTTTAGATTGGTGTTGTAGAAACTGAGAGACTCACAGTTTTATGCAAAGTTCAGCAAGTGTGAATTCTGGCTGGATAAAGTAATCTTTTTGCGTCATGTCATATCTGCAGAAGGTATTTCAGTGGATCCTAGTAAGGTCAAAGCAGTTCTTAATTGGGAACGACCTAGGAACGTTTCTGAGATCTTTAGTTTCTTAGGTTTGGCTGGCTATTACAGACGTTTCATTGAGAGTTTTTCTTCAATAGCCAAGCCGATGACTCACTTGACCCAGAAGGATAGAATATTTCTGTGGACAGATGAATGTGAGTCGAGTTTCCAGTTGCTTAAGGAGAAGTTGACTATTGCTCCTGTGTTGACTTTACCTTCGGGTTCTAGAGGTTTTGTTGTTTGTTCTGATGCTTCTCTGAATGGTCTGGGTTGTGTATTGATGCAGAACGGGCGAGTGATAGCTTATGCGTCTCGATAGTTGAAGCCCCATGAGACGAGATACCCCGTTAATGATCTAGAGTTAGCCTCCATTGTTTTTGCATTGAAGATTTGGCGTCATTACTTGTATGGTGAGCAGTTTATGGTGTACACAGACCACAAGAGTTTGAATTATATCTTCACCCAGTCAGATCTGAATATGAGGCAACGTCGTTGGATGGAGTTTCTCAAAGATTTTCAGAACGGGCGAGTGATAGCTTATGCGTCTCGATAGTTGAAGCCCCATGAGACGAGATACCCCGTTAATGATCTAGAGTTAGCCTCCATTGTTTTTGCATTGAAGATTTGGCGTCATTACTTGTATGGTGAGCAGTTTATGGTGTACACAGACCACAAGAGTTTGAATTATATCTTCACCCAGTCAGATCTGAATATGAGGCAACGTCGTTGGATGGAGTTTCTCAAAGATTTTGACTGTAAGATTCAGTATCAGCCTGGGTGGATGAACTTAGTGGCAGATGCTTTGAGTAGGAAAGCCCAGCCTGCGATGTTGACGTCGTTGAGTATATCCAAAGTCCATGAGAATTTGGGGACTTCTGGATGGCGTTTTCAGCCAGAGGATCGTTACTTCATGGTTTCTTCTTGTCAGGTTGAACCATAGGTGATTGCAGACATTAGAGCAGCGCAGAGAACTGACCCGTTTATTCATGAGTTGAAGATTAAAGCCCAGAATGGTCAGTCGGAGGATTTTACTGTTGCTTCTGATGGATGCTTGAGATTTCACGAAAGATTGGTTGTTACGAATTTGATTGATCTGAAGGAAACCATCTTGAATGAGGCCCATTGTAGTCGATACAGTGTGCATCCGCCGAGAAGAAGATGTATCATGCCTTGAAGTCTCACTACTGGTGGGAAGGTATGAGGAATGACATCTCCGGATTTATAGCTCTATGTTTGAACTGTCAACAGATCAAGGCCGAGAGAATGAGACCTGGTGGATTGCTACAGAGTTTAGAAGTGCCTCAATGGAATTGGGAGCACATTGCCATGGATTTTGTGACTCATTTACCTCGATTGAACAGAGGATGTGATGCGATTTAGATGGTGATTGATAGACTTTCGAATTCAGCCATTTCATTCCCTATGATGTGAGGTGTTCCATGAAGAAGATGGCTAGACTGTACGTTGACCATGTGGTTAGATTGCATTGGGTGCCGGTTTTGATAGTGTCTGATAGAGATCCAAGATTTACTTCCCAATTTTGGAAGAGTTTGCAAGCAGCTATGGGTTTGAGATTGGCTATGAGTACAGCTTATCACCCTCAGACAGATGACCAATCTGAGAGGACCATACAGATTTTGGAGGATATGCTGCGAGCAATTGTGATGGATTTCAGTGGTAGCTGGCAGGATTCTTTGTCCTTGGTTGAATTTTTGTATAACAATAGCTACCAAGTGACTATCGGGATGACCCCATTTGAAGCTTTGTATGCTCGTAAGTGTAGATCACCAATTTTTTGGGAAGAAGTTGGTGAGAAACAGTTGTCTACTCCTGAATTTCTGCAGCATATGAAATATCAGGTCGAGTTGATTCGGAGCAGAATGAAGGCTGCACAAGATTGTCAAGCTAGCTATGCTAACAAGAGACACAGACCTTTGGAATTTCAGGTTGGTGATCGAGTATTTCTGAAAGTTTCTCCTTTCAAGAGAGTGATGAGATTCAGATTTAAGGGTAAATTGGCTCCTAAATTCGTTGGTCCCTTCAAGATTGTTGAGATGATTGGATCTTTGGCATACAGATTGTGTTTGCCTGCTGATTCAGCAGCGATACATGCTGTGTTTCATGTGTCTATGTTGAGGAAATATGATCCGTCCCATGTGCTAAGGACTGATGAAGTAGAGCTGGATCAGACCCTGAGTTATGTTGAATATCCAGTGCAGATTCTGGATAGGAAGGAGAAACAGTTGAGAAATAAGATTATACCGTTGGTGATGGTCCAATGGAGCAAGCATGGGAGAAAGGAAGCTACCTGGGAAGTTTATGAGAAGATGAGACAAGAGTGGCCTCATTTGTTTGAGCATTCGCAGATTTGATCCAGGTAATTTTCCTAGCTTGCTGATTGAAGTTTTGAGTTGTTTTGTTGCTCCTGGAGAGTGATTGTTGTTAAGCATTGATGAATGTTGAATTGTTATATTTCAGTTCTGGTAATCCTTCGATTTTGATTTGTAGTTGCTTTGTGATTTCGAGGACGAAATCTCTTAAGGTGGGGAGGATGTGAGGACTATATTTTTTAACAAGTTTAATTAGTGGCGTGTTATGAACAGATTTGAGGAAAGTCCAATTTAATCGCGTAATATGTTTGAGCATATTTGATTGGTATGAGGATTTAATCGGAGAAATATGCCTTATGAATTATCGGGTATTTAGCCTAGGAATATTGGTCAAAGATGTTTGTGAGATCATCTTTGGACGCGGGCAGATTTGAGTATATGAGCTTTGGATTTGATTTAGAAGTGTAGCCGATGAGTATCGTGAGTAAGGGAGAGCGTTAGCGCTGAGCAGGTTTGGTATATTGTTTATCGCTGGAGTTCAGATTCGGAGAATACCCCGTGCAAGTGTATTAGAGGCGCTGAGAATCGGTTTGGTTCGCGGTTTGAGTAGACCGGTTCGTTATTTTCAGATTTGAGTGAGATCTGGGTGTCCAGATCTGTTCCTTGTGTGTTTGAGCGAGTTGTCTTGAGCGGAAAGTGAAACGATGTCGTTTTGGATTACCCGGGTATGCGCGGGTTGAGTATAAGTGATGCGATGTCGTTTGGAATATATCAGATTTGGCGTTGGCAGAGTATGAGTGATGCGGAGTCGTTTAGCAAGCGTCAGATTTGATGAGAACTGGACTCTGGTGCGACGTTGTTTGATGAAAGCCAGATCTGGATGTTTGCGAGCGGGTCTAGGTGTGCGGATATATTTGGGACTCCTACGTGACGTCGTTTGGTGTTCGAGCGCTAGTATAGCTTAGGAAAGTCAGGTCTGAGTTAGCGCTAAGATCTGATGTAGCGCTGAGATCTGAATGCTGGACTCAGCTTTGACTTGAGTAGTTGACTTTCCCTATAGCGTTGATTGGAGTATAAATAAGTGTTGACTAACACTTAGCGAATTGGAGACCCGACATTTCTTATATTCTTCCCGGGAGCTTCTCATACCCTTAATGAACCCTTTTCTTCGTCAATTTACGCCGTCGTTTGGAGCAATATTGGTGGCGCTGAGCTCGTCTCCTTAAGATCTTTCGATTGATACCAGTTTGGAGACTTGAGTCGACGGGTTGAGGGAGCGCGAAGTAGTTGCAGAGTTCGATATCTTCGCGACTTCTGACCAGTGGTTCTTTCGTTCTTGAGCAGCTTTTAATTTGAGCTCGTAGGAATCTTCTGTTGAGTTCTTGAAGAGCTAATACAGCATCTGATTTGAGAAGGCTGTTGGAGCTGTGTTCTGCGTGATTTGCCGAAGTATTAGAAACTTAGAGAAGGTACGAATTGAGCTAGATTTAGCAGCTTGAATATCAACTTTGGAATATTTCTTTCGTGTTGAATTGCTGTGATCTGGGTGCTGGTATTGACTGCTTGTTTATGAGGCTGATTATGTGCTCTTATCTGTCTATGTGCGTGTGAGTTATATGCATTGAAATAAGCATGATTCTTACTGTGCATTCACGCATACATATTGAGTCTGATGCTCTTGTGAACTGATTTCCTTTGTGCGTTGTGATCGACCGACTGAGCCTTCGTGCCTGAAAGGTCCAATGCTAATATTGATGTGGTGGCCGGCTGATTTGTCGTGCCTGAATACCACAATACTGTGATTGGGCGGCTGATCTGTCGTACCTGAATATCACAAGATTTGATTTTGCACAGTTGAGTCGTTGCCTTGACTACCGATGATTGTTGGTAGCCCTCATGCATTGCACGTTTGAAATATTTCATGACTGATATATTTGTTGCTTTTTAGATGCTCTTCGTACTGAGGTTTGACCTCGTTCTTTTTCCCTGTTTTTGGGCTGCGTTGGTCTGTGTTGGCCTTTGCAAGATCTTCAGGTAATCCAGCTGGACAGAGTGGAGCGTCAGCTGGTAGATCCCCGTTTTGAGTCCTAGTTATTTATACTATGTATTGAACCAGGGGATTCCCTGCGTGATTTATGTATTTGGGGATCTTGATTTGTATTTATCTGTATTTTTTGTTATTGATGTGTTGGATTTTGAGTTAAATCCTATTTTGAGTATGAATGTATTTTTAAGTGATGATTTTTGTTCAGGCCCAAAACAAAAAATTTTAGCCCTATTTTAATGCTTCCGCATATTTGTGATTAATTGAGTAATTAATCTGTGTTTTAGCGCACCGAGCCTGACACTATGCATGGATGCAATGCTACTCAGATCAAGAAGAATGCAATATATCATAACAGCTACTCAATCAGCTGTAACTACACACGCATGTAAAATCAGCACAACTCAATCATAGAACACAGCACGTAAACACACATAATATGTTCTCATGTTCATCTCAAAGTTGTAATCAAGAGCTCAATCCGTACCTCACTCTCTACACCACTGCTACCTCAACAGATCACATAGGGGTACACATCCAGCAGCTCACGCACGAGAACACAGCTCCAACAGCTCTCGGCAAACTCAACCGAAGCTTCTCGTAGCAACCCAAAAGCTCAATCAAAACTGAAGAACTCATGCCTGGAGATCGCGAAGATGTCAAAATTTGCAACTATTTTGTACTCCCTCAACACGTCGTTCCAAAGCTCCAAACTGGTATGAATCGAAAGGTCTGGAAGAAATGAATTCAGCTCCACCATCCTTGCTCCAAACAACGGCGTAAATCGACGGTAATCGAAGAAATAGTGTTCGGGTGAACAATAAGGGTTTGAGAAGCTCTCGGGAAGAAGATAATAAATATCGGGTCTCAAAATTCTCCAAGTGTTGGTCGACACTGGTATATAAAAATCTTCCAGTCAACGCTACAGTGAAAGTCAATTACTCAGGTCAAAGCTGATACCAGCACTCAGATCTTAGCGCTACATCAGATCTTACTTCTCTACGCTATACTAGCGCGCGACCACCAAACGACATCGCGTAGGAGTCCCACTCAAAACAAACAGATCACACGTACTCATAGACCCGCTCGCAAACATCCATATTTGGTCAAACCCGAAAACATCAAACCGTACCGATCTACACCAAACTCATGAACCGAACCGGTCCACACAGTACCATTGACCAACACATAACTTCCCCAAGTTAACGTGCACATCTGCTCACACTCGCTGAACAGATTTCACTCAACCTGGGTCAAATATGGTAACACGATACGACGTCGCATTACCTCCCGCTCTAGGTTCAACTACTCAAAACTGTTCCCTCAGCTCAGAGTCTCCAAAACATCTCAAATCTGATTCTTGCTAGCACTCACGCGGGAATCCTCATGGCTAATCGTTTCCAAACTGTTCACCTCAAATCTGATGTCTCCTAGACATCCACTCTCGACATACTCTCAAATCAAATGCGATACACAAAAGTTCATACTCAAATACGATCTACCCAAATCCGCTTGCGCAAATCGGATCTGTTCCAAGCCACCCAATAGCGACCAACAACTCACATCTGATCGGTTCTACATCAAATCCAAATATCACCAACAGATTAACCAAGTCCTTCAAATCTAAAAACCCGATGGTTAACATCTCCCTTGGTTAATCCTCATCCGGATCTGATTAATCGATTAATCACCAATTAACAAATTTCTAGTCCTTACATGTTGCGTGCTGCTTATCTTTCAAAATTCTTTAAATGTACACAACTTGAGGGTTCGGTGTCTTCGGCTGTGTGAGAACTCATGGACACCCCTTGTTTTCGATCCTAACAATTGGAATTAGAGCAGGTTGTTCTTGAAAGTGCATTTCATATCGAAAATATTCAGACGGCTTAAAATACTTTCTCCTTTGATAGTTCTTCTTCGAAAGCTTGTCTGTGCTACAAAATTTTTAGGGCTTTCAAAACTTACTTTATATAGATATGGGAGTAATGTTTGTTTAATTGCAGAGCAGTTTCTCAAAAGAAAAGTGCAGCAATATCTGTTCCGACAAGCTGACAGATTGCACGAGATCTATGGAGGCCAAGATCTCTAGAGTTGGCGAGGCTATGTCTTAGAGAAAAATGGAAGAGATTCTATGGATTGAATTCTCTATACTCCTCTGGTCTAAATAAAAGAGAACTTTTGGGTAGCATAGAGTCTGTTTTCAAAATAAATTTCATGCACTTGTTTTCACAAAATGTCGTCCCTCGAAAATGTTTTTTATTTTCAAAATAATATAATCCCATGCTCCTGTTTAGGGGAGTTTTGCTTTAAATATTTAGGGGGAGAAAAGATTTCGAAACCCTTTTTTATTCCCACAAAAAGGGGGAGAAATATTTTTGAGCATAAACATACGTGCATATGTTTATTCAGATTTTTTGTAAATCAAAAAGGGGGAGATTGTTGAATCTGTTTCTACAGATCAGAATCTGAATTTTGATTAACACAAAATCTGTTATTATTCTACACGTTTTTACGTGCGATGTGCAGTGCACTTGATTAAGAAGAAAGGGAGATATCCAGACTGGAACAGTATGGGGACGCCCAAGCTGGAACAGTTGAAGATATATATGCTGGAACAGTGATGGGACACCCGAGCTGGTACAACAGAAGACTTCCAGGATGCAGGGAACATCAAGCTAGTTCACCAGCTTGGTACAAGAGCATTTCAGCGATCAAGCGCAGAAAGATTCGGTGAAGAGCAGAACTATTCAAGCGCAGATCAAGTTCAGCGTACAAGTGTAGTGTTCAAGTACCGATGCATAGACAAGCGCAGTGATCAAGTGCAGGTCGGATCACTAAGCGCAACTATAATCAGTTCATCATAGGGATCTCAGTCCTTGGGTAGACTGGATCAGAACTGATTATTACATCCCAAATAAGAAGGGATATAATCACTGGTGCTGGATTACAGTTCTACAAGGATAAGGTTTAAAGTATCCTAGAAGAACTGGCTCAATCAACCAGTGAAAGAAAGGTGTGCTTGATGATGGTTTGGATGAGGTGTCTGAATATACCAAGAGAACAATAAAGTAACACAGTAGCTCTTGACGAGAAGAATAGAGCCAAGCTGGTTAAGGACAAACCAGATCGACCTGAAGAAGGCCAACTCGAAGAAGAGAAAACTGGATCGGGAGATCTGGTCAAGTTGGATGCATATGAGAGAGATGAGGCAGCTGGCCGTATGATATCTGTGAGAAGTTTGACGAGCTTGAGGTAGCCTCACAGATGTAGATGGAGGAAAATTCCTGTAGTGGAAAAAGTAACCAGCTGGGAAACAAGCTCAGAGCCTGGTAATATCTTAGTGTAATTAACAAGACAACGATGCAAAGATACAAGCTGGTTAAGTTCAAACGAGCCTGGCAAGAAGAGCAGTGGCCAAGAGTAGGAAAGAACAGAATAAGAGCAGCTGTGTACAAGAGCAGATGACAAGAGCAAATTAGAAAATCAGCTCAAGAGCAGTTGCGAGCAAGAGCAGTAGAGTTGAAGAAGCAACCAGCTCGAGGTAAAGACCAGCTCAGTGCAAACCAGAACGGAGATAAGCTGGCAAGCTGGTTAGGGTCAAACCTGCCCGGAAAGCTTGACAGATGCTATCAAATCTACGAGCAAAGCGATTTGAATACAAGACATTACAAGGACTGATTTTTATTATTCAAATCGATTTGCTTGTATTGTCTTCTCAAGTACAGTGCTCACGTACTTAAAGTGAAGAAAAGCCTGCGACGCATTAAAAGACAAAGGACGCAACTACGACAATGTCAGAAGACTTTCAACGGCTACAACCTTGTGTCCAACGGACAAATCTGCAAAGGGGCTATATATATAAAGAGCATAGCACAAGCAGATGGATGAGCCGATAAGAAAAGAAGAGCGAAGTCAAAAGAGTGTTTTGTGAGTGCTTTGAAGAAATATCAAGTCGACACCACAAGCTCTGGGAAGACATTGTGAAACCATCTTGGACAGGAGCACTTCCCAGTGTGTGAGATTTTATCTTCAAGATATTGAGTATATACTGTAGTCTCACACACGATTCACTCATATATTCGAGAGTTGAGCGAAACAAATATTGAGTGAATCAAAAACAAAAACGACTTCCTTGTAGTCTTTGGACAGAGACATTAAACAAGTTTATGTAGTCTTTCACACTGAGACATTAAAGAAGTGTGTGTAGTCTTTCTCACTGAGGCGTAAAAGAAGTGATGTTAGACACATAGCTTGCGGGTTGGTGTGCATAGGTGGCTAGGAGTTCTTGCAGCCGAGGACTGTCGGATCGGGTTGCAGTGAGGGCCGCTGTAATCAAAGTCTTCTAGTGGATCCTTCCCGTTGCGGAAGAAGGGGAGACGTAGGAGATTCAGCTCCGAACTTCCGTAAATAAATTACAGTGTATTCTTTCTTTACATATTACTGCATTCATACGCATTGCATAGTTTACAACTACGATTAAAATCTTTAATAAGCTTTCGGTTATAAGAGTTCAGTTTGAGTTGTTTCCGTATGATTATATTTCATTTCTCAATCTGTATCTCGATGCACTTAGAATTCAAGAACACTGAGCAATTGTAGCTCAAGTTACAAATAAACCAGATCGCATATAATGAACCAGCTCGCAAAGCCGCTGGTGTGTTTCATGCGCGATCCGGTTGCCTTGTTGCGTGCTTCTTATCTTTCAAAATTCTTTAAATATGCGCAACTGAGGGTTCGATGTCTTCGGCTGTGTGAGAGCCTACGTAAGTTATGTGAGAACTCACGGACACCCCCCTGTTTTTGATCCTAACAATTGATATCAGATCAGGTTGTTCTTGAAAGTGCATTTCATATCAAAAATTTTCAAACCGTTTAAAATACTTTCTCCTCTGATAGTTCTTCTTGGAAATCTTGTCTGTGCTACAAAATTTTTAGGGCTTTCAAAACTCACTTTCTATAGATAGAGGAGTAATGTTGTTGAATTGCAGAGAAGTTTCTCTAAAGAAAAGTGCAGCAATATCTGTTCCGACGAGCTGACAGATTGCACGAGATTTGTGGACGCCAAGATCTCTAGGGTTGGCGAGGCTATGTCTTAGGGGAAAATGGAAGAGATTCTGTGGATTGAATTCTCTATTACTCCTCTGTTCTAAATAAATGAGAACTTTTGAGTAGCATAGGTTCTTTTTTCAAAATATCATTTCATGCACTTGTTTTCACAAAATGTTGTCCCTCGAAAAATGTTTTTATATTCAAAATAAAATAACCCATGCTCTGTTTAGGGGGAGTTTTGCTTTAAATATTTAGGGGGAGACAAGTTTTCGAAACCCTTTTTAATTCCCACAAAAGGGGGGAGAAATATTTTTCAGCATAAACATACGTGCATATGTTTATTCAGATTTTGTGTAAATCAAAAAGGGGAGATTGTTGAATCTGTTACTATAGATGAGAATCTGAATTTTGATTAACACAAAATCTGTTATTATTCTACTAATGTTTTTACGTGCGATGTGCAGTGCACTTGATTAAGAAGACAGGGAGATATCCAGACTGGAACAGTAAGGGGACGCCCAAGCTGGAACAGTTGAAGATATCTCCACAGGAATAGTGAGGGGACACCCGAGCTGGTACAACAGAAGACTTCCAGGATGCAGGGAACATCAAGCTGGTTCACCAGCTTGGTACAAGAGCAGTTCAGCGATCAAGCGTAGAAAGATTCGATGAAGAGAAGAACTATTCAAGCGCAGATCAAGTTCAGCGTACAAGTAAAGTGTTCAAGTGCCGAAGCATAGACAAGCACAGTGATCAAGTGCAGGTCGGATCCCTAAGCGCAACTATAATCAGTTCATCATAGGGATCTCAGTCCTTGGGTAGACTGGATCAGAACTGATTATTACATCCCAAAGAAGAAGGGATATAATCACTGGTGTTGGATTGCAGTTCTACAAGGATGAGGTTTAAAGTATCCTCGAAGAACCGGCTCAATCAACCAGTGAAAGAAAGGTGTGCTTGCTGATGGTTTGGATGAGGTGTCTGATAGACCAAGAAAACAAGCAAGTAACACAGTGGCTCTTGACGAGAAGAATAGAGCCAAGATTGTTAAGGACAAATGTCAGGCCCGATGTACAAATCAGATATTAACCACGCAATTGACAACGACGAAAGGATTTAAAAGTGGCTAAAATTTTCGCTTTGTCCTGACTTAGGAAACATAATTTAAAAATACATTGATACTCAAATACTGGTTTTACAACAACCGAAAACCAACAACAGCAGATACAATAACAAATACAGCATTGAGTGCCTCCCAAACAACAAAACTAATAATCAGCAATAGAACATTACATCCTTACGGGACATTCCCCAACAAAGACTCTATTGCATTATTATACAATATATATAACTGTGACACTCTATCCACCTCCTGGGGCACCACCAGCTGAGTCACCTCCACGACTAGCTGAGAAACCATGGTAACCTGAACATACATAAACAGGAAAAACAACTAGCCCCAGAAGGACCTGGGGTCAAACCCCAGTACGGAGAGCAATATAAACAGTAAATAGATAGCAACAGATATAAATGCACGTGCTATGCATGAGACAGCAGAATACAAGAACAAAGGACTACAACCGAACAGGGAGTCCAAGGAGCTCAAGAACCAGCTCAGCAGCTGTCAACAGATCGAACAAAAGGGTAGTGGCCACAGAGCATGTGAGAGCGTGGTAGCTATCCACTCGTCTCAACACACGGTACCAGAGCCTAAACATATCACTCAACCTGCTGTTGCCAAGGCTCATGAGAGCGTGGTAGCTATCCACTCGTCTCATAGCGGCTAACAGATAACCCAGCAGTGAGATGAGGAGCACGGTATTGCCGCTCGTCCTCAACAACAGCTCCTGGTACATACGGGTTAGCTCAACAACAACAAATGGATAAAAGATATGAGCTCAACAGAATAATGCGTGTATGTCAATGCAATGGCTTACAATAATCAGCACAGAGACCAGCATTAAGCAACAACGACAAGGCAGCACACAATACATGCAATACCAGCAAGCATACACCTATATCCATGCCAAATCCCAAAGTTGTAAACAAGCTCAAATCCGTACCTTCAGTTTCTGAGCTACAATTACCACAACAAGAGTCTCGAGCACTCATATATGAAACCTGCTAAGCCAACAACAACGACAATACTCAGGGACTGTAGCACAGAACTACGAAATGGGAGATACGAGCTCCGCCGGCTCTATCTTACCCTTCTAGCACAACAGATAGCTCTAAACGAAGCATAAGGGAGGATCTAGCTCTTACTCAAAAGTACTACCCGAATAGAAAATAAAATTTGTTCGAGCACGAACCAACGACGCACCGCTGCTACTTCGCGTTCCTCTTCCAGCTTAACCTAAGCCTTCGAACATGGTAGTAATGGAAGCGTCTCAACAAGGAGAACTCAACGCTACCAATCTTGCTCCAATCGAAGTCTTCTACCACCGAAAATTGGAGAAGATAAAGTTCGGTGAAAAGTAACTAGGGTGTCCCGACAGAAGAGAGTTCGATGTCGGGATAAGATATATTTTTTAAGTGTTGGGAAATAATTGCGAGACCACAGTCAAAGTCAATAAATATAACTTAAATCTTCCCAAATCTGATGAACAGTAGCCACCGACAAAACAGAACTCACAGCTGATACCAACTCAGATCTGAGTACCACTCCAGATCTGGACCATACGCTAAACCAGAGTGCTACTACCAAAAGACGTCGCACAAGAACACACTCATAGCGACCAGCTCGCAACATATTTGATTTCTCAAAACGGCGTCGCACCACAATCCGGATCTCACATCTCAGCTGGTTCTTCTAAACGACATCGTACAACAATCCAACTAATTTATACATGTGTCTCGCTAAAATACGTCGCATCGCTCCAAACAAGAACACACAGATTTCACGCACGTAGACCAGTCAAATTTGAAAACCATGAACCGCACTGGTCTACACCAAACTCACAAACCGGGCCGGTCCGTGAATTTCCAGCCACTAGCACAACTCATATCTGGTTCTCCTAAAATGACGTCGCTTCGCAACCCGCACAGGATATTCAACTAGCGTGCCCAGAATGGCTTGCGACAACCATATTTCACCACCAATTCTCAAATCTGATCATGTTCCCACAAAATTCTCCAACATTCCAGAGTTTTTTCTAATATTCATGACCCAATACATTCACCAAGCATACCAGCTCAAATCTGGTCCATCCCAGACCTATCCACGCCAAATCTGGTCTAACTAAACCCGATTAATTAACTTAATGAATCCAATAATCTTTTGGGTCTCAAAAAAAACCATCTCACCCTGAATAAGACTAGCTCGGAGAAGAGAAAACCGGATCGAGAGATCTAGTCAAGCTTGATGTTTATGAGAGAGATGAGGCAGCTGGCCGTATGATATATGTGAGAAGTTTGACGAGCTTGAGGTAGCCTCATTTATTTAGATGGAGGAAGATTCCTGTAGTGGAAAAAGTAACCAGCTGGGAAACAAGCTCAGAGCTCGGCAATGTCTTAGTGTAATGAACAAGCCAGCTCGATGCAAAAAAACAAATTGGTTAAGTTCAAACGAGCCTGGAAATAAGAGCAGTGTCCAAGAGTAGAACAGAACTAGAGCAGCTGTGTACAAGAGCAGATGACAAGAGAAAATTGGAAAATCAGCTCAAGAGCAGTTGCGAGCAAGAGCAGTAGAGTTGAAGAAGCAACCAGCTCGAGGTAAAGACCAGCTTAGTGAAAACTAGAACGGAGATAAGCTGGCAAGTTGGTTAAGGTCAAACCAGCCCGGATAGCATGACAGATGCTATCAAATCAACGAGCAAAGCGATTTGAATACAAAACTTTACAAGGACTGCTTTTCAGTATTCAAATCGATTTGCTTGTATTGTCTTCTCAAGTACAGTGCTCACGTGCTTAAAGTGAAGAAAAGCCTGCGACGCATTAAAATACAAAGGACGCAAAGCACAACAATGTCAGAAGACTTTCAACGGCTACAACTTTGTGTCACGCCCCGAGACCGGGCCTGGACGTGAACACCGGCGATGTTTAATAATTATTCATTACAAAACATCAAGCCTCATAGTGCAGCTCAAAAACCAGTCTATTACATAATCAAAATGATTGTCTTTACAACTGAAAATCGGAGAAATTTAATAACAGAGTGCGGAAGCGGAAATTACATTAACAAAGAAAACGCACAAATATACATATACATATACTGAATAACAGATTTCAGAACAGAGCTTAGACAGAACAGAGCATGTCAGAACTTAACAGAGCATGTCAGAGCTTAATAGAGCATAGCATAGCATAACAGAGCATAGCATGACAGATAGCATAACAGAGCATAGCATGACAGATAGCACTGATGATTACTTCGTGTCTATGGTTTACTGATCAGTCCCTAAGTTTTGCTCCTCTAAGGGGTCGAGGCCGTTAGTTACACCAAATAACCCAGAAATCCGAAATATTCCGTAAACCCATATAACGACAGGATCGTGTCTATGGTTTACTGATCAGTCCCTAAGTTTTGCTCCTCTAAGGGGTCGAGGCCATTAGTTACACACAGTAACCCAGAAAGCCGAAATATTTCGTAAACCCATATAACGACAGCAAAGATCAGTGCGAACGGAGTTTGACACGAAACAGAGGTCTGGACAGAAGGGTGCCCGAACAGTAGACGAAAAACTGAACTTTCGAAATGAATATATATAATATGAAACGAATATATTATTTAGCAAAAGCCCATTTACATGATTACTGCTCAAAACCTGAGAAACATGGTGGCAATGCTTGATTTCTTTTCTGGTTGCTACTTGATGTGGATCACGAATGTAGAGATCTTCAGGCGTTGCATACTTATGAAAATCACCGATATTTCATAAGTGTCTTCGATATACGAAACTCTCGGATTAAGCTCAAGGTTGGTTGGATTGTTACAAAAGAAGAACAAGAATTTGTGAACGGAAAGATTGGATTGGTAAGCCATTTGAATCCATATCGGGATGGTGAATAGAAGCAATAGTTTTGTCTCAAATGGTCGGTACAGTAGAATTGAAAAGGTATTTCGATAAAATCTAACCTTTGGATCAAGATGAAATTTGAACAGAGTATGGGAAACATGATGAAATAACTTTTGTACGGTCAAGATCATTTTTCGAGAAAATGTGAAGCCGTTTCTAAGTGATGGACAAGAGCTGCAGATTTCTCGTATGAAATCTGTACAGAATTATGGAAAAGGGGTTTAATATATTTATAGCCGTTGGATCGAAATGAAATTTGGACACCATATTCAGAACATAACGAAGTAACATCTGAACTGTGGAGATTGGAAATAGAGGTCGTTTGAAATCAGTTCAGGATGATAAACAGAAGCTGCAGTTTCCTCACATGTAATCTGTGCAGCATTTTTGCGAATTTGATTCACGGAAATTTAACCGTTGGATCAGAATTAAATTCTTACCTAGTATTTGAAACATAGGGAAGAAGTTTATGGACGGTGGAGATCGGATTCTAAGAAACATAGAAGTGGCAATAGGTTCCGGATAGTAGGCCTTTAGATTGTTGCTGGAATGCTCAAAACTTCAAACTCTTGTTTCTGAAAGGGGTGCAGCCTCTTGCACGATTTTGAGAGGATTCGTTGATGTTTGTAGAGTGCCTTTCTTCATCTTTGAGGGGTGTATATATAGGAGAGGTTTGGGAGCTTGAAGGGTCACCTCTTGATGACCATTAAACACAACTTTATGGCCCTTAAACACCACTTTATGACCATTATTATGTATTATACATAATGGCTACTTATGGTGTGCCTTCAATTGGCTTTTAATCCTCCTAAATCGACAGTTATAATCGTGAAATCTGACCTGCAAGCGACTGCCGAAGTTCGTGAGCAAAAATCTGGATTACGTGAAATCTGAATTATGAAGTTTCGTGGAGACGATGAAGTCTGCGTCGGGGATTTTCGTGTAGAAACTGTTGGAATCCGCGAGCTAAAATCTGAATTTTCGCACCAGTCGACTGGTTACGCAAAATACCACAAAACACGAGTATCGCTACCAGCAGCTGGTTTTTCCTACGTCTGGATATGCAAGACACTGTAGCCTGCGACTGGGTACACTGTAGCTTGCGACTGGATTCTTTGTCGACTGGTTGCAACTCTCCGTAGCCTGCGACTGGATCCACTGTAGCTGACTGGATCCACTGTAGCTCGCGCCTGGTACATCATCTTGCGACTGGATGCATATCAACAGCTGGTTTACTGTTCCCGCAGCTGGTTCCAAAACGCAGCGTCTCGACGTCGTTCTACCTCTTCGCAACTGTCCGGACTTCACTCTTCTTTGCGTCGCGTCTGAATCAATCTTTGTAACGCAACGTCTGGTTTTTCGTTCCTTTGCGATCCAGTCGACTGGTATAAAATCTTGCGACTGGATTGATCTTCTGTCTTTGCGCTCATCGTTGCGTCTGAATTTGCAAACACCAGCAGTTGCATAAACTCCTGCGGCTGGTTCTTCAACCCATCGACTGGTCGCCCTATCTAAGCATCTGCTGAATCCTATAGTCAACACTCAAAAACGTTGACTAGCACGTGTCGCTTCCTCAATCATTCTCAAGCTCAAGACATCGTATACCAGCAGATACAACGCGTCACGCCTACGTCACCCTACCGATGCCAGCACCAGCAGACAGCTACAGTATCGTTGCCAGCGTTGACTTCACCAAATTCGTTGCGACTGAATTCTCCAAGGATTTAAGAAACTTCCGAATCAGCAGGGAAAGTTTCGACCAACCGCTGATTATATAATTTTTTTTTTTTGGAGCTCAATTTTCGGGTTTTCACATCCCTCCCTCCTTAAAAGAAGTTTCGTCCTCGAAACTTGAGTCTTCATATAGTCTTCGACTGGATATGATTAACTGTGATTTTCCGCTCCTCTTTGATGGTAGCCGGTTGGCGTACATGTTCGGTCTAGGGCGAGGAATCACTTGAGTTTGATTGTTAATTTTATCTGCTTCTTATGAATGTGGCTGTAGAATGGGTACGGGAAGCAGAAGGAATCATCTTATGAATTAAGTGATGACGAAATGGAAATCTGGGATTTCCAGATTATTTCATGGACGTAAGCTGTAAGGATTTGTTGACCCGAAGAAAAAGATTATGATCGAGCCAATGAATGAAAAATCAACCTGGTAAAGAATTTCTTCTGGAAAACTAACTCAAACAAATCAAAGAATTCTAGCTGGTGAACTAAAAGTTTATCTGAATGACAATAAAGAGACGTGAAGTCTGAATAATACAGAAGAAGTCTGAACAGAGAAGTTTGAACGTGAAGTCTGGTAAAAATCTGGATTTCCAAAAAGTGAAGTCTGGAGAAATCTGATCGAGAGATGCAATGAGAGGATTGAAGAGAAGTCTGAAGAAGTCTGTCAGTAGTGAGGTAAAGAAGTCTTCAGAATAAGTCTGAATGTGAGAACAAATCAGAGAAGAACTGTGGTGCATCAAGAATCCGATTGAAGTTTATATGCAATCAGATGTCAACAGAAGTGAAGAGAAGGAGTTGAATCAGAGAGTTAAGGAGCAATCTAATCAGACTATAGCGTACAGAGAAGAGAAGAAGGAAAGTTGTACGGTAGAAATCTGATAAACAGGGAAAGTTTTATTGGAGTGCAAATAAGAGGAATCTGGATTCAAATGCGAAGAGAAGGTAAAATCAGACGTCGATGCGAAGAACAGAAGTAAAACAAAAGTAATTCAGATGTTGAACAGAAGATGTTCAGGCGTTGAAGAAGACGTAGAATAGGTTGTTGCGCTAAAATGAAAATGAATCAGATGTTGCGCAAAGACAAAGATGAATCAGCTGTTGCGCAACGAGAAGAGTATTTCAGCAGTAGGTAAGAAACAGGCAAAAGCTAATATCAGATGTTGCTTAGTTGGAATGACGAAGGGGAGATGATTATCAGAGGAACACATGAAGCGAAAAAGGAGCGAACATCTTTCAACTGGAAGAAATTTGTGTCCAACGGACTTATCTGAATCAGAGGCTTTATATACGAGAAGATTTTAAGAAGTAGATTAATCGATGAAGAATCTCAGGAATTCAAGATGATGTAATGGAAGATTTCCGAATAAAGGATAATTTTTCGGAAAAGCAAAGGATTCCAAAAATGGGTGACTACCAAAGTTTTTTTTTTTCGGATGGAACTAAACGTTCCGAATGGAATCAGAAACAATCGGATGAAATGAACTTTGTGGATGAATAGGAATATTTGGAAGAAATTGAAATTTCCGGATCAAATTGAAATTTCAGGAAGAGATATCAATGTTTGAATAAAGTTGTGATTTTCGTAGAAAAAAAATCACTTCAGGAATAAATTTAACTTTTTGAATAAACATGATCTTTGTGTAAGACTTATTTCTTCGGATGAAATCAGAACTCTTTCTGCTAGAACTTTCCATCCGGATTATGAACCTGGTTAGCTCTGATACCACTAAAATGTCACGCCCCGAGACCGGGCCTGGACGTGAACACCGGCGATGTTTAATAATTATTCATTACAAAACATCAAGCCTCATAGTGCAGCTCAAAAACCAGTCTATTACATAATCAAAATGATTGTCTTTACAACTGAAAATCGGAGAAATTTAATAACAGAGTGCGGAAGCGGAAATTACATTAACAAAGAAAAGCAAAGTCTTCACCAGCCCCAAAACAGATCTTGTTTCTCTTCTTCAACTTTGTTCTTCATTCTTATCTGGGTGGAGAAGTAAGGGGTGAGTGTTTTGGGGAAACACTCAGCAAGTGGGCGATACCATTCGAGCATAACAAAGATACATATACATATACTGAATAACAGATTTCAGAACAGAGCTTAGACAGAACAGAGCATGTCAGAACTTAACAGAGCATGTCAGAGCTTAACAGAGCATAGCATGACAGATAGCATAACAGAGCATAGCCTGACAGATATCACTGATGATTACTTCATGTCTATGGTTTACTGATAAGTCCCTAAGTTTTGCTCCTCTAAGGGGTCGAGGCCGTTAGTTACACCAAGTAACCCAGAAATCCGAAATATTCCGTAAACCCATATAACGACAGGATCGTGTCTATGGTTTACTGATCAGTCCCTAAGTTTTGCTCCTCTAAGGGGTCGAGGCCATTAGTTACACACAGTAACCCAGAAAGCCGAAATATTTCGTAAACCCATATAACGACAGCAAAGATCAGTGCGAACGGAGTTTGACACGAAACAGAGGTCTGGACAGAAGGGTGCTCGAACAGTAGACGAAAAACTGAACTTTCGAAATGAATATATATAGTATGAAACGAATATATTATTTAGCAAAAGCCCACTTACATGATTACTGCTCAAAACCTGAGAAACATGGTGGCAATGCTTGATTTCTTTTCTGGTTGCTACTAGATGTGGATCACGAACGTAGAGATCTTCAGGCGTTGCATACTTATGAAAATCACCGATATTTCATAAGTGTCTTCGATATACGAAACTCTCGGATTAAGCTCAAGGTTGGTTGGATTGTTCACAAAAGAAGAACAAGAATTTGTGAACGGAAAGATTGGATTGGTAAGCCATTTGAATCCATATCGGGATGGTGAATAGAAGCAATAGTTTTGTCTCAAATGGTCGGTACAGTAGAATTGAAAAGGTATTTCGATAAAATCTAACCTTTGGATAAAGATGAAATTTGAATAGAGTTTGCGAAACATGATGAAATAACTTTTGTACGGTCAAGATCATTTTTCGAGAAAATGTGAAGCCGTTTCTAAGTGATGGATAAGAGCTGCAGATTTCTCGTATGAAATCTGTACAGAATTATGGAAAAGGGGTTTAACAAAAGTCTAGCCGTTGGATCGAAATGAAATTTGGACACCATATTCAGAACATAACTAGGTAACATCTGAACGGTGGAGATTGGAAATAGAGGTCGTTTGTAATCAGTTTAGGATGATAAACAGAAGCTGCATTTTCCTCACATGTAATCTGTGCAGAATTTTTGCAAATTTGATTTACGGAAATTTAACCGTTGGATCAGAATTAAATTCTTACCTAGTATTCGAAACATAGGGAAGACGATTCTGGACGGTGAAGATCGGATTCTAAGAAGCATAGCAGTGGCAATAGGTTCCGGATAGTAGGCCTTTAGATTGTTGCTGGAATGCTCAAAACTTCAAACTCTTGTTTCTGAAAGGGGTGCAGCCTCTTGCACGATTTTGAGAGGATTTGTTGATGTTTGTAGAGTGCCTTTCTTCATCTTTGAGGGGTGTATATATAGGAGAGGTTGGGGAGCTTGAAGGGTAACCTCTTGATGACCATTAAACACAACTTTATGGCCCTTAAACACCACTTTATGGCCATTATTATGTATTATACATAATGGCTACTTATGGTGTGCCTTCAATTGGCTTTTAATCCTCCTAAATCGACAGTTATAATCGTGAAATCTGACCTGTAAGCGACTGCTGAAGTTCGTGAGCAAGAATCTGGATTTTCGAAGTGAAGTCTGAGTTTCGTGGAGAAATCTGGATTATGAAGTTTCGTGGAGACGATGAAGTCTGCGTCGGGGATTTTCGTGTAGAAACTGTTGGAATTCGCGAGCTAAAATCTGAATTTTCGCACCAGTCGACTGGTTACGCAAAATACCACAAAACGCGAGTATCGCTACCAGCAGCTGGTTTTTCCTGCGTCTGGTTTTCCTGCGACTGGATATGCAAGACACTGTAGCCTGCGACTGGGTACACTGTAGCTTGCGACTGGATTCTTTGTCGACTGGTTGCAACTCTCTGTAGCCTGTGACTGGATCCACTGTAGCTCGCGACTGGTACATCATCTTGCGACTGGATGCATATCAACAGCTGGTTTACTGTTCCCGCAGCTGGTTCCAAAACGCAGCGTCTCGACATCGTTCTACCTCTTCGCAACTGTCCGGACTTCACTCTTCTTTGCGTCGCATCTGAATCAATCTTCGTAACTCAACGTCTGGTTTTTCGTTCCTTTGCGATCCAGTCGACTGGTATAAAATCTTGCGACTGGGTTGATCTTCTGTCTTTGCGCTGCTGCTGAAATCATCGTTGCGTCTGAATTTGCAAACACCAGCAGTTGCATAAACTCCTGCGACAGGCAGCTACAGTATCGTTGCCAGCGTTGACTTCACCAAATTCGTTGCGACTGAATTCTCCAAGGATTTAAGCAACTTCCGAATCAGCAGGGAAAGTTTCGACCAACCGCTGATTATATAATTTTTTTTTTTTGGAGCTCAATTTTCGGGTTTTCACACTTTGTGTCCAACAGACAAATCTGTAAGGCGGCTATATATAACAAGGGCAGAGCACAAGCATATGGATGAGCCGATAAGAAAAGAAGAACGAAGTCAAAAGAGTATTGTGCAAATGCTTTGAAGAAATATCAAGTCGACAGCACAAGCTCTGGGAATACATTGTGAAACCTGCTCGGACAGGAGCACTTCCCAGTGTGTGAGATTTTATCTTCGAGAGATTGAGTATACACTGTAATCTCACACACGATTCACTCATATATTCGAGAGTTGAGCGAAACAAGATATTGAGTGACTCAAAAACAAAACGACTTTCTTGTAGTCTTTGGACAGAGACGTTAAACAAGTTTATGTAGTCTTTTCCACTGAGATGTTAAAGAAGTGTGTGTAGCCTTTCTCACTGAGGCGTAAAAGAAGTGATGTCAGACACGCAACTTGTGGGCTGGTGTGCATTGGTGGCTAGGAGTTCTTGCAGCCAAGGGCTGTCGGATCGGGTTGCAACGGGGATCGCTGTAATCAAAGTCTTCTAGTGGATCCTTCCCGTTGCGGAAGAAGGGGAGATGTAGGAGATTCATCTCCAAACTTCCATAAAAAAATTGCAGCGTATTCTTTCTTTACAGCTTACTGCATTCATACGCATTGCATATTTTACAACTACGA
Source organism: Dorcoceras hygrometricum (assembly GCA_001598015.1). Lineage (NCBI taxonomy): Eukaryota > Viridiplantae > Streptophyta > Magnoliopsida > Lamiales > Gesneriaceae > Dorcoceras > Dorcoceras hygrometricum. Next base: position 44,138 of record KV010663.1, on the reverse strand, counting down.
TTAAAATCGTTAATAAGCTTTAGGTTATAAGAGTTCAGTTTGAGTTGTTTCTGCATGATTATATTTCATTACTCAATCTATATCTCGGTGCACTTAGAATTCAAGAACACTGAGCTATTGTAGCTCAAGTTACAGATAAACCAGATCACATATGATGAACCAGCTCGCAGAGCCGCTGGTGTGTTTCCTGCGCGATCCGGTTGCCTTGTTGCGTGCTTCCTATCTTTCAAAATTCTTTAAATATGCGCAACTTGAGGGTTCGATGTCTTTGGCTGTGTGAGAGCCTACGTAAGTTGTGTGAGAACTCACGGACACCCTCTATTTTTTATCCTAACAATTGGTATCAGAGCAGGTTGTTCTTGAAAGTTCATTTCATATCAAAAATTTTCAAACGGTTTAAAATACTTTCTCCTCTGATAGTTCTTTTTGGAAAGCTTGTCTGTGCTACAAAATTTTTAGGGCTTTCAAAACTCACTTTCTATAGATAGGGGAGTAAGGTTTGTTGAATTTCATAGCAGTTTCTTGAAAGTAAAGTGCAGCAATATATGTTCCAATGAGCTGACAGATTGCACAAGATCTGTGGACGCCAAGATCTCTAGGGTTGGCGAGGCTATGTCTTAGGGAAAAATGGAAGAGATTCTGTGAATTGAATTATCTATTACTCCTCTGGTCTAAATAAATGAGAACTTTCAAGTAGCATAGGTTCTTTTTTCAAAATATCATTTCATGCACTTGTTTTCACAAAATGTTGTACCCTCGAAAAATGTTTTTATATTCAAATAAAATAACCCATGCTCTGTTTAGGGGGAGTTTTGCTTTAAATATTTAGGGGGAGACAAGTTTTTCGAAACCCTTTTTAATTCCCACAAAAGGGGGGAGAAATATTTTTCAGCATAAACATACGTGCATATGTTTATTCAGATTTTGTGTAAATCAAAAAGGGGAGATTGTTGAATCTGTTACTATAGATGAGAATCTGAATTTTGATTAACACAAAATCTAGGAGCTCAATTTTCGGGTTTTCACACTTTGTGTCCAACAGACAAATCTGTAAGGCGGCTATATATAACAAGGGCAGAGCACAAGCATATGGATGAGCCGATAAGAAAAGAAGAACGAAGTCAAAAGAGTATTGTGCAAATGCTTTGAAGAAATATCAAGTCGACAGCACAAGCTCTGGGAATACATTGTGAAACCTGCTCGGACAGGAGCACTTCCCAGTGTGTGAGATTTTATCTTCGAGAGATTGAGTATACACTGTAATCTCACACACGATTCACTCATATATTCGAGAGTTGAGCGAAACAGATATTGAGTGACTCAAAAACAAAAACGACTTTCTTGTAGTCTTTGGACAGAGACGTTAAACAAGTTTATGTAGTCTTTTCCACTGAGATGTTAAAGAAGTGTGTGTAGCCTTTCTCACTGAGGCGTAAAAGAAGTGATGTCAGACACGCAACTTGTGGGCTGGTGTGCATTGGTGGCTAGGAGTTCTTGCAGCCAAGGGCTGTCGGATCGGGTTGCAACGGGGATCGCTGTAATCAAAGTCTTCTAGTGGATCCTTCCCGTTGCGGAAGAAGGGGAGATGTAGGAGATTCATCTCCAAACTTCCATAAAAAAATTGCAGCGTATTCTTTCTTTACAGCTTACTGCATTCATACGCATTGCATATTTTACAACTACGATTAAAATCGTTAATAAGCTTTAGGTTATAAGAGTTCAGTTTGAGTTGTTTCTGCATGATTATATTTCATTACTCAATCTATATCTCGGTGCACTTAGAATTCAAGAACACTGAGCTATTGTAGCTCAAGTTACAGATAAACCAGATCACATATGATGAACCAGCTCGCAGAGCCGCTGGTGTGTTTCCTGCGCGATCCGGTTGCCTTGTTGCGTGCTTCCTATCTTTCAAAATTCTTTAAATATGCGCAACTTGAGGGTTCGATGTCTTTGGCTGTGTGAGAGCCTACGTAAGTTGTGTGAGAACTCACGGACACCCTCTATTTTTTATCCTAACAATTGGTATCAGAGCAGGTTGTTCTTGAAAATTCATTTCATATCAAAAATTTTCAAACGGTTTAAAATACTTTCTCCTCTGATAGTTCTTTTTGGAAAGCTTGTCTGTGCTACAAAATTTTTAGGGCTTTCAAAACTCACTTTCTATAGATAGGGATGTCTTAGGGAAAAATGGAAGAGATTCTGTGAATTGAATTATCTATTACTCCTCTGGTCTAAATAAATGAGAACTTTCGAGTAGCATAGGTTCTATTTTCAAAATATCATTTCATGCACTTGTTTTCACAAAATGTCGTCCCTCGAAAAAAATTTTTATTTTCAAAATAAAATAACCCATGCTCTAGTTTAGGGGGAGTTTTGCTTTAAATATTTAGGGGGAGACAAGATTTCGAAACCCTTTTTAATTACCATAAAAAGGTGGAGAAATATTTTTGAGCATAAACATACGTGCATTTTTTTTATTCAGATTTTGTGTCAATCAAAACGGGGGAGATTGTTGAATCTGATTCTACATATCAGAATCTGAATTTTGATTAGCACAAAATCTGTTATTATTCTACTAACGTTTTTACGTGCGATGTGCAGTGCACTTGATTAAGTAGACAGGGAGATATCCAGACTAGAACAGTAAGGGGACGCCCAAGCTGGAACAGTTGAAGATATCTACGCTGGAATAGTGATGGGACACCCGAGATGGTACAACAGAAGACTTCCAGGATGCAGGGAACATCAAGCTGGTTCACCAGCTTGGTACAAGAGCATTTCAGCGATCAAGCGCAGGAAGATTCGGTGAAGAGCAGAACTATTCAAGTGCAGATCAAGTTCAGCATACAAGTGTAGTGTTCAAGTGCCGACGCATAGACAAGCGCAGTGATCAAGTGCAGGTCGGATCACTAAGCGCAACTATAATCAGTTCATCATAGGGATCTCATTTCTTGGGTAGACTGGATCAGAACTGATTATTACATCCCAAAGAAGAAGGAATATAATCACCGGTGCTGGATTTCAGTTCTACGAGGATAAGTTTTAAAGTATCCTCAAAGAACTGGCTCAATCAACCAGTGAAAGAAAGGTGTGTTTGCTTATGGTTTGGATGAGGTGTCTGAATAGACCAAGAGAAAAAGCAAGTAACACAATTGCTCTTGATGAGAAGAATAGAGCCAATCTTGTTAAGGACAAATCAGCTCGACCTAAAGAATGCCATCTCGGAGAAGAGAAAATCGGATCGAGAGATCTGGTCAAGCTGGATGCATATGAGAGAGATGAGGCAGCTGGCCGTATGATATCTGTGAGAAGTTTGACGAGCTTGAGGTAGCCTCACAGATGTAGATGGAGGAAGATTCCTGTAGTGGAAAAAGTAAGCAGCTGGGAAGGAAACCAGCTGGGAAACAAGCTCAGAGCCCGGCAATGTATTAGTGTAATGAACAAGTTAGCTCGATGCAAAGAAACAAGCTGGTTAAGTTCAAACGAGCATGGCAAGAAGAGCATTGGCCAAGAGCAGGAAGAACAGAACAAGAGCAGCTGTGTACAAGAGCAGATGACAAGAGAAAATTGGAAAATCAGCTCAAGAGCAGTTGCGAGCAAGAGCAGTGGAGTTGAAGAAGCAACCAGCTCGAGGTAAAGACCGGCTCAATGCAAACCAGAACGAAGATAAGCTGGCAAGCTGGTTAAGGTCAAACCAGCCCGGATAGCATGACAGATGCTATCAAATCTATGAGCAAATCGATTTGAATACTAGACTTTATAAGGACTGCTTTTCAATATTCAAATTGATTTTCTTGTATTGTCTTCTCAAGTACAGCGCTCACGTGCTTAAAGTGAAGAAAAGCCTGGGACGCATTAAAAGACAAAGGACGCAAAGTACAACAATGTCAGAAGACTTTCAACGACTACAAATTTGTGTCCAACAGATAAATCTGCAAAGCGGCTATATATAACAAGAGCATAGCAAAATCAGATGGATGAGCCGATAAGAAAAGAAGAGCAAAGTCAAAAGAGTGTTGTGCGAATGCTTTGAAGAAATATCAAGTTGACAGCACAAGCTCTGGGAAGACATTGTGAAAACATCTTTGACAGGAGCACTTCCCAGTGTGTGAGATTTTATCTTCGAGAGATTGAGTATACATTATAATCTCACACACGATTCACTAATATATTCGAGATTTGAGAGAAACAGATATTGAGTGAATAAAAAACAAAAACGACTTCCTTGTAATCTTTGGACAGAGACGTTAAACAAGTCTATGTAGTATTTCACACTGAGATATTAAATAAGTGTGTGTAGCCTTTCTCACTGAGTCGTAAAAGAAGTGATTTTAGACACACAGCTTGCGTGCTGGTTCGCATAGGTGACTATGAGTTCTTGTAGCCTAGGGCAGTCAGATCGGGTTGCAGCGGGGTCCGTTGCAATCAAATTCTTCTAGTGAATCCTTCCCGTTGAGGAAGAAGGGGAGATGTAGGAGATTCAGCTCCAAATTTCTGTAAACAAATTGCAGCGTATTCTTTCTTTACATCTTACTGCATTCATACGCATTGCATATTTTACAACTGCGATTAAAACCGTTAATAAGCTTTCGGTTATAAGAGTTTAGTTTGAGATATTTTCGCATGATTATATTTCATTACTCAATCTGTATCTCGGTGCACTTAGAATTCAAGAACATTGAGCTATTGCAGCTCAAGTTACAAATAAACCAGATCGCATATGATGAATCAGCTCGCAGAGCTGCTGGTGTTTTTCATGCGCGATCCGGTTGCCTTGTTCCGTGCTTCTTATCTTTCAAATTTCTTTAAATGTACGCAACTTTAGGGTTTGGTGTCTTCGACCGTGTGAGATCCTACGTAATTTTTGTGAGAACTCACGGACATCCCCTATTTTCGATCCTAACAGATTCTGTGTACCCACTAAGGAAACTGGCTTTTCCGATTTCATTAGAGTGTGGTGAAATCGTTAAAATAACGTGAGGGTAATTCATAAAACTAAATGACCATGTTTTATGTTTTAGTATATTTTCAAAAATAGTCGATAATGCATGTCTGCTTTTCCTTTCAGTATATACTGCTATTAAAATATCTTCGATTAAAAATCCACTTGCTGCTATACTGGATAGCAACAAACTGACTGGCGTTAACTACCTGGATTGGTTTCACAACCTGAAGATAGTGTTGGCTTCGGAGAAGCTTCTCTACACACTAGAGAAGAGCCCCCCGAAGGAGGCTCCTGCTGGTGTCAGTCCTAAGGAGCTGACGAAATTTGAGACATGGTGGGACCATGAGCTCAAGGCATGGTGCTACATGTTGGCTTCTATGTCCAATAAACTGCAGCAGCGATTCTAGGAGACGGGATATGCTGCTGACATACACCATCACCTCAAACAGTTGTACGGGGAGAACTCTCGGGCGGAGAGGTTCAATACGGTCAAGGATCTTATGATTGGCTGCATGCGCGAGGGGACTTTGGTCCACGAGCATGGGGTCCGTATGATTGGGCTGATTGAAAATTTGGTGGGCCTCGAGCTCTCGCTTCCACATGAACCGTCTGCGTATTTTCTTCTCCTCTCCCTCCCTGTTGTGTTCGACCCATTTGTGGTCAAATTCAACATGAACAAGTTGGATGCCATCCTTGAGAGTTGGGAACATGCTTGTACTGTTTGAAGGGACCATGAAGAAGGACAATCACGTCCTCCTTTTGGGCTCTTCTTCATCAGTGAAGAAGGGGCCCAAACGCAAGGGTAAGAAGAGTTTTGCCCCTACAAAAGAGGATAAGCCCAACAAGAAGCCCAAGGCAAGGGCTCTAAAACCCAACAAGTCTGAGGATGTTTGCCACCATTGCCACAAGCCTGAGCATTTGAAGAGGAACTGTCGGGATTATCTTGAGCAGCTATGAGCAGTGAAAGGTATATTCTACATTGAAAGAAATATGTCTCTTAATTCAACTTCTTGGGTACTTGATAGTAGATGTGGATCTCATATCTGCAATGACTTGCAGGTAATGATAAGAAGTCGGCGGCTTAGGATTGGTGAGACCCACTTGAGACTGGGAAATGGAGCAAGATTTGTTGTAGCGATATTTATTTCTGCATTCTAATTTCAAGTTGTTAAAGGATGTTTCATATGTTCTTGATTTAATAAAGAACATCAGTTCCGTTTTTATGCTTGATAGTGGTGGATATTCTTATCATTTCTCTAATTCTATTTGCAATATTTACAAGAATGAATGTTTAGTTGGAATTCGGGAACGTGAAAATCTATACAAGTTAAAATTAAGAAGTTCCAACACAAGATGTGAAAACAAATACAACAACAATCAAAAGGAAATATGATAGTCTAAACCCGGCACAACTTTGGCATGCTAGTTCAGGTCATATTTCCTTAAAGAGGATGAACAAGTTGGTTAGGAGTGACATTGTGACGCCCGAACCCACGGGAATCATGAATTGGGGTAAATAAAAATTTTCAAATAAAAAGAAGGACTGAAAGACAATTTGTTATAAGCTGTATTTCTTATAACTTTGAAAGAAATTGAAAACATTAAAACAAAATCTAACAGATACCCAATTGCGCGCCAACTACTGGAAACATTTGTGGAAAAACATACTTTATTATAAATTTCAATTGCGATTTACAACAGCTGATATTCTATATAAATGTACAACTATTGCAACTGATTTAATACAGTACATTCTAAAACAAAACAACATCAACTATGACACGGAAAACGCTGGCCTTTGACAAACACACACCACCCAGCAGCTGATTCAAGTTTCACCTTCTGTTCGCTCTCCAGTTGTTGCACCTGCACCATTTTAAAAGCTAATGAGCCTAGGGGCTCAGTAAGTAAAATATGAATAATGACAAGTTCAAATTAAACGTAGGTGGAATTCTGATCAATACAATAACTAAGTTAAAGGAACATCAATGATCAATCCTCAGTAAGTAAATATGAATAATGACAAGTTCAAATAACGTAGGTGGAATTCTGATCAATACAATAACTAAGTTAAAGGAACATCAATGATCAATATCATTTTCTTTCGTAAACATTTCATAAACATTCATTCTTTCTTTCATAAACTTGGAGACAGGGGATAATAGCCCAAATCTCAACATCATTATCATTTTCTTTTGATTTATGGCTCAGAAGCTCTCCTTAGGTCCGTGTTGCACCTGATCAAGTGACTACTGATATCAGCCTTAGCCATTGGCTTCTTTGCGTTAGGGCAACCGACATATAGACGACTGCTCACCCTTATCTATATGGGAGGGCAACTGATAGCTGCTCACCTCACCCATTATGACCGTCTGTTATCTTTGCCATAAATCTTAAAGTAAACTTTTGTTCCTTTAACATCCTTCTCTTTAAACTTTCCTTCTTAAAATCCTCGGGTTCCCTCATTTAAAACTCTTTCTTCCACTTTAAAATTTTACTGAGTATCGAATTCAGCTTTTGGAAACATATTATTGAAATGAAACCAGTCGTAAGAGAAACCAGTCGTAATGAATAGGAACCAGGCGCAAGACAATAACCAGTCGCAATGAATAGGAACCAGTCGCAACAAAGTGGAACGGTACTATGAAATAAAAACAGATTTCTACTGTTCATGGGTATTGCAAAAAGAAACCAGCTGCATGGTCTTTTTACTAAAAACAAACGTATTAAATAAAACGACGTCGTTGAAGTAGGAAACAGACATGATGACGTAAGAATATCTGCTAACATGAATAGTAACTATCTGTTGACAACTAAAACTTAAGAAAGCGACGTCGTTAGCGCATCAACCAGTCGCAAGAAAAGTGCTAACATACGTGAAACCAGACGCAAGGATTTTCGCTAAATATCCAGACGCAAGGAATAGGAACCAGTCGCAAGATAGGAACCAGTCGCAATGAATAGTACAACTGCTGAAATACTACAATGGAATGCAACTGCTGGAATGAACAGTGCAACTACTGATTTTACAACGAAATGCAACTGCTGGAATGAACAGTGCAACTACTGATTTTACAACAAAATGCAACTGCTTGAATTTGACTTGATATTTGTAACATCAAAACGACAACTACGCTATCAGTAGATGTTACAACTACTGAAAGGAAGAACATTCATAAACATTCTTGGATTAAACTCGAATCCTCAGTACTTTTAAAACGTCATAAACTTTCTGGAAAACATTTGGAAGCATCAAAAACATCATTTTGAACCCATGTTTCTTTCCTCTTTCATGCATAATTCATTTTAAACATTAACTATAAACATACTGTAACATATGGGCAAGAAGACTCAGAAAACATCAATATATGCTTTAAATGGTGAGTCAAAAATCAAATTTTACTTGCCTTAAACGAATCTTTGCAACGGTAGCTAGTTCCTGCAGAATCTTCTCCTTAAGCAAAGCACAAACGTTTCTGGAAAATATTTTGAAGAACACTAAAGATTTTCTTTGCAAATGATAAGGATCTTGCTTTCAAAACAGGTTTTTATATGAAAGGGTTTAGTGGCAAGCTACTTGTGAAATTAAGCACGACGCACTTATAAAATTTAGTAAAATTCCCTTCCTCTCATTTTAATTTGTAAAACACCAAACCTTTTTTAAAAGAAATCATTTGTCCTCTTTAAATATATTTTCAATCCATTTAAAACTGCTCGTGCATCACCCTTGGAGTCATCCACTGAAACCAGCTGCGTCACATCTATTTTTCTGAAATCATTTAAAACAGAAATGCATAACATTTCAACATGCCATTTAAAATGAACAATATGCATAATGTGGTCCTATGGATTTTGGGGCGTTACAACTCTACCCTCCTTATTGAAATTTCGTCCTCGAAATTTACGTACCAAATAGATAAGGGTAAAGACATAGCATATCAGCTTCTGTTTCCCACGTTTCTTCTCGCTCAGACTGGTTAGTCCATTGTATCTTAACCATAGGAATGCTACGGTTTCTTAATCTTCTAACTTCTCGGAGGAGAATTCTTTCTGGTCTTTCTTCATAACTTAAATCTGGTGCTAATTGGATTGGTTCATGACTTAGCACATGCGAAGGGTTGGGAACGTATTTTCTCAAAGCTTATACATGAAAAACATTGTGTACTGCTGACAGCTGTGGTGGCAGTGCCAAACGATAGGCTAGTGTTCCTATCTTCTCCAAAATCTCATATGGTCCAATATATCTTGGACTCAGTTTACTTTCTTTCCAAAACGCATAACTCCTTTCATTGGAGCTATTCTCAAAAACACGTGATCACCTATCTCAAAATTCAGTTCCCTTCTTCGATTGTCTGCATAACTTTTCTGTCGAATTTGAGCAGCTTTCATTCGATCCCTTATTTTCCTAACAGTTGTTGCTGTTTGCTCCACAATATCTGGCCCTAAACCAGCTCTTTCACCAACCTCATCCCAGTTAAGTGGTGTTCTACACTTTCGTCCATACAGAGCTTCATATGGAGCCATTTGAATCGAAGCTTGGAAACTGTTATTGTAGTCAAACTCTACCAGTGGTAGTTTCGAATCCAAACTTTATGAAAAATCCACAATACAAGCCCTGAGCAAGTCTTCTAAATTCTGAATCACCCTTTCTGATTGTCCATCAGTCTGGGGGTGAAATGCAGTACTTAATGTCAGCTTTGTACCCATAGCTTTATGTAGACTTTTCCAAAATGCTGATGTAAACTTAAGATCTCTATCTGATACAATAGAAACTGGAACACCATGTAGCCTCACTATTTCCTTAACATACAAATCAGCGTATGCTCACCTCATATGTTGTTTTAACTGGTAAAAAATGAGCAGACTTAGCGAGTCTATCAATTATAACCCAGATGGAGTTATATCCTTGAGTAGTCCTTGGTAAACCAGTTACAAAATCCATCGCTATTGAATCTCATTTCCACTCAGGAATCGGCAGTGGTTTCAATAATCCCGCCGGTCGCTGAAATGTGAGACCTGGATTTGTATTAAGATTTATTTGTTGATTGTATCGGTTTTTGGGAGTTTTCTGCTGGTCGAATCTCTGTTTGAGAGTTTGGTTTACATTTTCGGGTCTGAAATAGCATTTGGAGCAATTCTGGAAGTTTTCGTGTTTTTGAGATTTTTGAGTATCAGCTGGTTTTGTGAGCTAGCAGCTGGTCGGTGATGAATCCAGCAGAAGCGTGTTTCAGCGCGAGATTACTGAAACTTTTGAGGTTGCGACTGGAACCATCAGAGAGGAGCGTTACATTTTTTTGTTCTTGCGACTGGATACCCATCTGCTGGTATAGTATCCTATGCGACGCCGTTTTGAGAACCAGCCGTTAGTTTGCTTTGCGATTTGTTGTAGCGTTGGTGGAGAAATCAGCAGTTGGTTCTTGCGTCTGCTGGTTAGATGGTACCTGCTGATTTTTGTTGGTGGATTGTTTTTAAGATTTCAGTAGTTGTGGGAATTATTTAAGGAAGACTTGGTCTTAGAATTTGTGATCTCAGTTCCCATACTTAGAAATTTCCAGCCTTTCGTTCTTTGTTCTTCGAACCCTAGAGCACTGTTCACCGTGAGCTATTCCGGTGAATTCCCGTTGTTTCTGATGGTTGTTTTGCTCGTGCGAGGTAGCGTTGGACTCCTCTAGAGAAGCTCTTCCATTTCGTACCAGTTTTAGAAGCTGTAATTGGCTAGTTGAGGAACGCGAAGTTGCTGCCGTTCGAGTGTTGCGTCGACCGGGTAGAACTACGTTCTGGTTTTCGGTGAGACCTTGTTCCTAGCCATAGTTTTAAGCTTTCTGTGTAATTTTTGAGGTATATTGAGCAGCTGGTTGAGTGTGACCCCCATCCGTGAGCTTGATTAGCAACCCGTTAGATTTATGTTGTGTATGACGTGTGTTTAACAGGCTTTTACCAGAGTCTTCGGGATTTCTCGCAGTGTTAATTGTTGCTCAGTATAAGGTACGGATTTGAGCTTATATTACAGCGAGGTTATGGCTTGGATGATTGTAGTTGCTTGTATGTGGAATGGCCGTGCCTGCTGGTTGTGTCCTGTTGAGGATTCTGTATGCTATTGTGTTATTGCTGTGTTGCATAGGTTTATATGCTTGTATTCCAGCATGTTGCATACACGCATGGTATTCCTTTTTCCAGTTTTGGTAGTCTTTGTACCTTGTTGCATTGTTGTTGTTTCTTACCAGGATGTGAGGGCGAGCGGCAATACCGCACTCTCATCTCCCTGCTGGGATCGTAGCCACCATACGCCGAGTGGTTAACTACCACAGTTCATGGGCGAGGCAACAGCAGGTTGAGTTGTTTGATGCATCTGGTAATTGGGTGTAGTGTCATGGCGAGTGGCTCACTACCACACTGTGAACACACCCCGTGGCCACTGTATGTTGTTGATGATTCTTGGAGCTATGTTTGAGTTCCTTAGCTCCCTCGAGGGTCGAGCCTTACGTTGTTATTCGGCGTCTCATGCATAGCATCTGCATTTTATTCCTTGCTGTTTATTGCTGTTGTATTGTTGCTCTCCGTACTGGGGTTTGACCCCATGTCCCTCCGGGGCTTGGTTTGTTTCTTTGTTGCGTTATTTTCAGGAAACCCAGGTTCTACAGCTGGTCATGGTTTTAACCCAGCTGGTGGTGCCCCAG
>KV010662.1:84199-95425 GCA_001598015.1 Dorcoceras hygrometricum | reverse complement strand
GATTCGAGATTCCCGCACGGATACTCAGATCAATGTGTTGAGCGCGAGGAGAGGATTTTGGGGAGTGCGACTTCCTAAAAGTCAACAGGGGTGAAACCGGGGTTCTGCTGTTGAAGGGCAAAACGGTCATTTTGCACTGGGGTTCTGAAAAACGGTTTTTCAGATCATAGTGTTCAGTTTTGGAAACTGAATCGATCGGTCCGATCTGATCGGCGATCGGAGTTACGATGAAGTCTCGGTGGTGGAGATGAACTGAATGTTCATCGTTGGACCCGGGCCCGTTGGGCCGGTCCAAGTCCATCTTTAATTCTATTTAATATAGAATTAAGACTAGACTTCAAGACACTTAACACTCTAAACCTAACCCTAAACCTAGTGTTGGCCGCCGCCCCTCCCCTCTCTACAAGCCGCCGCCGCCGCCCACGTGCGCCGCCGCCGCCGCCGCCCGTCTTCGCCGGAAAATTGTTTCCGGCCAATTCGACGAGGAGAATCCGTTCGTGCAGATCTCGTCAGTCCTTCTAGTGCAGGCTGACGAAGGAGTCTCGTTTCTGGTCGTGGACCGGATTGGCGATTTCTACCGCAATCTACCGAGAAGAGCCGACGTTATTGTAACTACGGTTGGAGCCAGGCACAAGTGCCAGCAAGGTAGTCACCTAAACATCCTATACATGTCATAGTTTGTTATTGTATTTTTCGTATTGATCGTCTCCCGGCATCTGTTTTCTGTTCTTCCGCTGCCTAGCCGGGGGGCGGATCCGGATCCCCAACATTGTATTGATGCTATATTGTTTTTACTTGGCTCGTTTTGCAACTGGGATTATATTTTGAGTATCACTAGTATTTTAAATTATATTGTTTTAAACCGTCAAAAGCGAAAATTTTACCCACTTTTTAATAGCTTCCGCATGTTTTGTATGATTTTACTCTGTTGTGAGCACGAGACCTGACATTTTTGGTATCAGAGCTTAAGCTGGGATAAGCTCGATTTCTTTGATCACACTTGAGTCTAGGCACAGTGTCATGTGTTGCATGTGCTTGACTATGTGACTTATGTGCTGTATATTGTTGCGATATCTATGCTGTATTTGTTTTGTGTTGCTTATCCTGTTGAGTGCCTTCGTAGATGCCGCCTAGACGTCGTGGTAGAGGTAGGGGGCAGTTTGAGGAATCGGCAGGATATAACGAGGATCGGCGTAGTGCTCCTAGTCGTACTCGTAGTAGCCGTGATGAGGAGGAGGAAGTTGGTGACTTGCCTCCCCCGGTGGAGAGGATGGATGTTGTTATAGCACGGTTTCAGCGGATGAACCCTCCAGTCTTTAATGGTGACGAGTCCAATGAGGATGCGGATTCGTGGCTCCGAAATATTGTTGGTCTTTTCGATCGGGTTCAGTATGATGATGATCTTAGGCTGAGTTTAGCGACTCTTTTGCTAAGGAAGGCTACCGAGCACTGGTGGCGAGGCGCTTCTAGTACCTTGTTGGAGACCGGCGTTGGGATTACATGGGATAGTTTTGTACCACCTTCCGACAGGAGTATGTGCCCGAGTATTATGTGAACGCCCGTGAGCGGGAGTTTGACCATTTGGAGCAGGGCTCCATGACTGTGAGGGTGTATGCTTAGACGATTTCTTCCTTGTTGGCGTATGTTCCGCACGTTGCTGGCCGGGAGAGGGCCAAGAGGACCAGATTTTTAGAGGGCTTGAATGAGGAACTTTATCAGATGGTCAGGGAGCGCAGTCTTCTCAGTCTTCACAGTCAGCCCATCAGCCCCAGCAGCAGCATCAGCCGCAAGTGGCACAGCAGTCTGGCCGTCAGAGGTTTCGACCCCACGGTCAGCAGTTCAAGAAGAAGTCCGGTTCTGGCTCTTCTGGTTCAGGTAGCTCGAGTAGCAGTGGTTCTCGGGCTGAGTTTTGTGGTTTTTTTGGTGGCAAGCATCCATCGACCCAGTGTGTCGGTGTGCAGGGCTCTTGCCATATCTGTGATCAGTTTGGGCATTACTTTAGGGTGTGTCCGTCGGCAGGATCACAGCAGGCCGTGGCCCGTCTCAGGGTCGTGGGGGTCAGCCTAGGAGTCGTTCTCCGCATTTTCAGCAACCCAAGTGTGGAGAGACTCAGTTCAGGCCGTTCCAGCAGCCTGGTCCGTCGCGATTCGGAAAGTCGTCTCAGTCTTTCTACTCTGGACCCCAGCATGCTCAGGTCAACGCCATCACTAGGGAACAGGTCGAGGAGACGCCAAGCAGGGTGATCGCAGGTACTTGCCTTGTTTTTATTTTCCTGTGCGTGTGTTGTTTGACACCGGTGTTAGAGTAGATGCCCAACTAGCCAACTTGTGGCGTGTGGGTTTATAGACTCTTGTATGAAACAATCTTTATATATATGATATTCGCATTTACTCATATGGAATTCTTTACTTTCATTGTGTGTATGATGATTTACAATTGCGTTGAGTAAAGACCTAGAATGGACTTAAGCGTATGTTAGATGTGATAGTGGGTATGACGGCTATCATGAAACACATCTAATAGTCGCTGTGTATTCTGAACATGTTCCTAGTCGATTGGGCCATCAAAATGAGGATAAGGCCGCCCGAGTTCGAGACTAGTATCTGCGATGCGAATGTTTCATTGATAGGGAACATTGTGATGATCTGAGCATGCAGATAGATAGTGACCTGGTGATCTATCAAACTACCCTCGTTCGGACTTTCCAAGTGATTACGAGGATTTTGGGGAGTGCGACTTCCTAAAAGTCAACTCGGGTCAAATCGGGGTTTCCCGACGTTGAGGGGCAAAACGGTCATTTTGCACTGGGGTTCTGAAAAATGGTTTTTCAGATAATATTATTCAGTTTCGGAAACTGAGTCGATCGGTCCGATCTGATCGGCGATCGGAGTTACGATGAAGTCTCGGTGGTGGAGATGAACTGAATGTTCATTGTTGGACCCGGGCCCGTTGGGCCGGTCCAAGTCCAACACTTAATCTATTTAATATAGACTTAATAGACTTGATTAAACAACTTACAACTTCTCTAACCCTAAACCTAGAAACCGCCGCCCCTCCTCTCCTCTCTCAAGCCGCCGCCCGTCTTCGCCGGAAAATCGTTTCCGGCCAATTCGACGAGGAGAATCCGTTCGTGCTGATCTCGTCAGTCCTTCTAGTGCAGGCTGACAAAGGAGTCTCGTTTCTGGTCGTGGATCGGATTGGCGATATCTTCCGCAATCTACCGAGAAGAGCCGACGTTATTGTAACTACGGTTGGAGCCAGGCACAAGTGCCAGCAAGGTAGTGGTTTTGAACCCTCTATGAATGACGATATTTGTTTTTTTGTTTTTCGTATTGATCATCTCCCGGCTGTATGTTTTCTGTTCTTCCGCAGCCTCGCCGGGGGGCAGATCCGGATCCCCAACAAACGGTGCATCGCATTCATTCATTTCTGATTCATTTGTTGTTGAGCATGGTCTGTGTACCATTCCTTTGCGCGATGTTGTTTCTGTTTTCACTCCTGGCGATGTGAACCTGTTCTCCTAGGAGGTTTTGTTAGATGGCGTGTTGAGGTTTGGTGAGAATGTACTGTTAGCAAATCTGATCCGTCTGATGTTGTGGGATTTCGATTGTATAGTTGGGATTGATGTGTTGTCCAAATATAGGGCCTCCGTGGACTGTTTCCATGGTATCGTTCGTTTTAGGCCTTTGTCTGGCGAGAAGTGGGACATCTACGGCCAGGATTCTCGATCGGAGATTTCTTTAGTCTCAGCGATGGAGATGTTCAGCTTGCTGTCCTTAGGGAATGCTGGTTTTATGATTTACGCTTTGGACGCATCTTATTCTTCTCGTGTGCAGCTCAGCGACGTTCCCGTAGCGCGACATTTTCCCGATGTGTTTCCGGAGGAGATTCCTGGTTTTCCTCCGAGGAGGGAGATTGACTTCAGCATAGAGCTGGTGCCTGGCGCAGCTTTGATTTCTCGAGCACCGTATCGTCTGGCGCCTGCGGAGTTGAGAGAACTCAAGGTTTAGTTGGACGATTTGCTGTAGAAAGGTTTTATCCGACCTAGTATGTCGCCATGGGGAGCGCCCATTTTGTTTGTGAAGAAGAAGGATGGATCAATGCGGATGTGCATTGACTTTCGCCAGCTGAACAAAGCGACAGTTAAGAAAAAATATCCCTTACCCAGGATCGATGATCTGTTTGATCAGCTGCAAGGTTCTGCGGTGTATTCGAAGATTGACTTGCGATCTGGATACCATAAGCTGAGAGTGAGAGATCGGGATGTCGTGAAGACTGCTTTTCGTACCAGGTACAGGCATTTCGAGTTTCTGGTAATTCTGTTTGGGTTGACCAACGCGCCTGCAGTCTTTATGGATCCGATGAACCGAATTTTCCATGAGTATATTGATCAGTTTGTGATTGTGTTCATTGATGACATCTTGGTATACTCAAAGACTTTGATGGAGCACAAGGAGCACTTGAGAATTGTCCTTCAGAGGTTGAGGGAGCAACAGCTGTACGCTAAATTCTCTAAGTGCGAGTTTTGGCTGGATCGCGTTGTATTTCTGGGTCATGTTATTTCAGCCGAGGGGATTTCTGTGGATCACAGTAAGGTTGATGCCATTCTGAACTGGGTGCGTCCCAGGAATGTGTTCGAGATTCGCAGTTTCTTGGATCTGGCTGGCTATTACCATCGTTTCTTTGAAGGTTTATCTAGCATAGCAAAGCCGATGACTCAATTAACTCAGAAGGACAAGCAGTTTGTGTGGACGGAGGAATGTGAGAAAGCGTTTCAATTTCTCAAGGAGAAACTGACTACTGCACCTGTGTTGGCTCTGCCGTCCGGATCAGGTGGTTTTGTTTTTTGTTCTGACGCTTCACTCAATGGATTGGGCTGTGTGTTAATGCAGAATGCTCGAGTCATTGCGTATGCCTCGCGGCATTTGAAACCGCACGAGACTCGATATCCAGTCCATGACTTGGAGCTAGCAGCCGTGGTCTTTGCGCTGAAGATTTGGCTTCACTACCTGTATGGCGAGCAATTTGTGGTGTACTCAGACCACAAGAGTTTGCAGTATCTGTTTTTGCAGCCTGACTTGAACATGAGACAACGCCGTTGGATGGAGCTGCTAAAGGAATTTGATTGCGAGATCAAGTACCAGCCTGGGAAGTCGAACGTATTGGCCGATGCATTGAGCAGGAAGGCTAGTGAGATGCTTTCCTCGTTGTACATCTCTATGGATCATGAGCATCTTAACACTACTGGTTGGAGATTCTACCCGGCTGAGGATTGTGTTGTGGTTTCTTCCTTTCAAGTGGAGCCGCAGATTGTTTCTAGTATTCGAGCAGCTCAAAGGACTGATCCTTCCATCCACGAGTTGAAGTTAAAGGTCAGGGCTGGGGAACTTGAGGATTATTCCGTTTCTTCTGATGGTTGCTTGAGGTTTCATGGCAGGCTGGTTGTGCCTAACCTCATTGATTTGAAGGAGGAGATCCTTCGGGAAGCGCACTGCAGCAGACATAGTGTTCATCCTGGTGCACGGAAGATGTACCATGCGTTGAAGCCGCGCTTCTGGTGGGTTGGCCTAAAGAGCGACGTTGCTGGATTCGTTGCTCGATGTTTGAACTGTCAGATGATAAAGGCCGAGAGGATGAGACCAAGTGGTCTGTTGCAGAGTTTGGAAGTGCCCCAATGTAATTGAGAGCACATAGCGATGGATTTCGTGATGCATCTGCCTCGTTCCAACAGATGCGATGCTATTTAGGTTATTCCCTATGGGATGACCTTCTCGTTGAAGAAAATGGCGAAACTGTACGTGGATTTCGTGGTTAGACTTCACGGTGTGCTTGTTTCTATCGTCTCAGACCGAGATCCGAGGTTTACTTCCAGGTTTTGGAAGAGTCTGCAAACAGCTTTGGGTACCAGATTGGCTATGAGCATCGCGTATCACCCCCAGACAGATGACCAATCTGAGAGGACTATCCAGACGTTGGAGGATATGTTACGAGCTGTTGTGATGGATTTTTGTGGTAGCTGACAGGACGCGTTGTCTTTGGTGGAATTTTCGTACAATAACAGCTATCAAGTGACGATTGGTATGGCGCCGTTTGAGGCTTTGTATGGCAGGAAGTGCAGATCGCCAGTATGTTGGGAAGAAGTGGGGGAGAAGCAGCTATCTGCCCCAGATTTTGTGCAGCAAATGAAGGACCATGTGGATCTAATTCGACAGCGGATGAAAGCTGCCCAAGATCGCCAAGCCAGTTATGCGAATAAGAGGCGTCGAACTCTAGAGTTTCAGGTTGGTGATCAGGTTTTCCTTAAAGTTTCTCCGTTTCGCAGTGTTATGCGCTTTGGACACAAGGGAAAGTTAGCCCCTCGTTACATCGGACCGTATGAAATTGTCAAGAGGATTGGCCCGTTAGCGTATCGGCTGCTGTTGCCTTCTGAATTAGCTTCTCTACATGACGTCTTTCATGGTTCAATATTGAGGAAGTACGAGCCAGATCCGTCTCATGTGCTAAGGACTCACGAGGTGGAGCTAGATTAGACGTTGAGTTATCATGAATATCCCTTGCAGATCCTAGGCAGAAAAGAGAAACAATTGAGGAACAAAACCATCCCATTGGTTATGGTGCAATGGAGCAAACATGGCAGGGAAGAAGCTACTTGGGAGCTGGAAGAAAAGATGCAGCGCGAGTTGGCCGCATCTGTTTGAGTAGCTGTTGAGCTAAAATTTCCAGTAGCTGTAGATTTTGGTTGTATTTCTTCCCTAGTTGTTGTTAATTGTTTGCTCAGTTATCTTGAACTCTTGGACATGTGTTAGGAGAGTTTATGTTTTGGCTTGCTGTTGTTGAGTTGTATTTCAGAATTGTTGATTGATTTCGAGGACGAAATCCTTTTTAGTGGGGGAGAAATGTGAGACCTGGAAATCAATAATGAGATTAATTGTTGGATTAATCGGCGTTTAGACCAATTCTGGAAATTTTGGTATTTTTGAGCTTGAGATCTTTTTTGCGAGATCTGGTTTTGTGGTGAAAGCTGGTCGGTGGTGAAATCCAGTCGTAGCGTGTATTTGGTGGCGCAATAGATCTAAACGTCGTCGTGTAGGTGAAGTCTGGTAGTGTTTTAGAATTTCAGACGTTGCCTTGTTGTGTTTTGCGTTGGTTCTAAACGACAGCGTTTGGTTAAGTTGGTGCGACGCCGTTTTGGGTACCAGCTGCGAGAGATTTGTTAGCGTGTGCGTCGTCTGGATTGTTTGTTTCGTTGAGAGCAGACGTCAACGCCAGTCAACTTTCCTGTAGCTTGCGTCTGGTTGTTTTGCGCGAGAGTTAGCGACTGGATGACGTAGGATGTGCGTCGTCGTTTTGGTTAACGCTAAGAAATCCAGACGCTGGAGTTATGCGATGCCGTTTGATTTAATTGGAACGCGACGTCTTGTAGCAGCTTTTGGTTTGTAAGGAATCCAGCCGTTGGGCTATACGACGCCGTCTAAATTAGTTGGAACGCAGTGTTTTGATTATGGCGTCTGGTATATTTGTATCAGCCGTTGGTTTGTTATGTAACTGCTGGTTGGGATCTTAATAGTGCATCGTCTGGTTTTGTCGGTGGTTGTTTTTAACCAGATTTCAGCAGTTGTGAGATGTATTTAAGGAAGAATTGGTCTTCGATTTTTAGTACCAGATCCCATACTTAGCGAAATATTCTCCCGATTGTTGTTCTTCGCTTCAAACCCTAGGTTACTGTTCACCGTGAGTTTCTCAGGCGAATTCCCGTCGTTTCCGGCCACCGTTTGGTACATTCGAAGTAGCGTTGGACTCCTCTCGAGAAGCTCTTCCATTCCATACCACTTTTGGAGACTTTCGTTGGTTGGTTGTGGATCGCGAAGCTACTGTCTTTCGGTCGTGTGAGGTGCGTTCAGGTTGCAATCCAGATCTCCCAGGTTTTGTTGTGGTGAACGCTTAGCAGAATTAAGGTACGGATTTGGAGCTTGTAAATCAGCGAGTTTATGGCCTGGATAATTTGTGAGATGGCTATTTGTTGGCTGCCGTGTATATTTGCCTTGTGAAGCTGCGGTTCTGTGAGATGTCTGTGAATTATGTGGTGTATAATTGCTGTTGATATTCCTGTTGTGCATATGATATATTCTTGTCATTCCAGCATGTTGCATACACGCATTATCATCTCATTTCAGCTTTTGGCAGCCCTTGTTTCGTTGTTGTTGCTCTGTTTATTACCAGGATGCGAGGGCGATCATGCATAGCATCTGCATTTTATTCATGTTGTTTACTGCTGTTTTATAGTTGCTCTCCGTACTGGGGTTTGACCCCATGTCCCTCTGGGGCTTGGTTTGTTTTCCTTGTTGTCTTGTTTTCAGGGAGCCTAGGTTTCACAGCTGGTCGTGGGTTTAATCCAGCTGGAGGTGCCCCAGGAGGTGGCTAGAGTATCCCTGTAGCGTATAGCATATATTTATGTATCAGCCTTGTTAGCCAGGGGATGTCCTGTGCTTTGTGGGTGTATTTGTTGTTGGAGTCTGATACTTGTATTGATGCTATATTGGTTTTTTACTTGGCTGGGTTTTGCAACTGGGATTATATTTTTGAGTATCACTAGTAGTTTTTAAATTATATTGGTTTTTAAACCATCAGACTAAAGAAAAATTTTACCCACTATTTAATAGCTTCCGCATGTGTTGTATGATTTTACTCTGTTGTGAGCACGAGGCCTGACAGTGACGCCCACGCCCATGGGTGTCAACGGATTTGAATAAAAAGAAATAAAAGAAGGAAATAAGGGCTGAAATGAAATATTGTAAGTTGTATTTCTTACAACATAAAAATTTTGAGACACAAACACACTTGGAGCCAAATAATAAATAGCGGAAACAGATCTGAACCACAAGTTGATATAAAATGCAATGTGCGATAATAAAACATCTGAAATTCTATATGAATTCAATCATTGTTGTAATGGATCTAATACAGATTTGTCAAAAGATCAAAAACAACAACAGTTGTGAAGAAAACATCGGCCATTGATAAACACAATCACCACAGCGGGTTCAGCTCCCGCCGCCCGTCTTCCCCAGATCTGTCTCACCTGCACCATTTAAAAGCTAATGAGCCTAGGGGCTCAGGAAGTAAAATCTGAGGATAGAAAAATCACTTATGCAGGCAGCCATCTCATATCTTAACATAACTTAGTTTAAAGGAAGGCATTAAACTTAAACATCTTTCGTAAAAATAGATTCGGGACATAACCCAGATCTCATCATTATTTTCTTGTGATTTATGGCTTAGAAGCTCTCCTTAGGTCCGTAGGCACTTGATCAAGTTACTTCTGAATTCAGTCTTTATGGTATGAAGCCCTATATGAAGGGGCAACCGACACTCTCGACGACTGCTCACCCTTCCGTGGTGAAGGGGCAACTGACATCTAGACAGCTGCTCACCCTTCCATGGTGACCGTCTGTTATCTACGCCATAAATCCTTTAAAACTAAATATTTCTTCCTTTAAACTCATATCTGATTGAAAACATATTTGAAATTTATCGGGGTTCACTATATTTTGAAACTCGTTTCTCTTTAAAATCTCACTGAGCATCAAATTTGACTACTGGGGACTTATCGCTGAAGTGAAAATCAGATTTGACTATCAAGATAGCATTCGGATGCAAAACAGATCTTAGTCGTAGAAACAGATTCGACTATAGGGTGTACGTCCCTGGCGTGGAGACAGATTTGACTCTAGGAACGGTGTTTAAGAACGAAACAGATTTGACATCTGCAAGGTAGACTTGATATGGGATTTCAGACTTGAAAATAGGATCTGGTTACTAGTATAGGAAAACCGACTTTGTGAGACCTGATTTTGATGTAAGATTAATTGTTGAATTAATCGGATTTTAGAGATTTCTTGTGGTTCAAATCTCTGTTTGGAAGATTGTTTGCATTTTCGGGTCAGATTTCACATTCTAAGCAATTCTGGAAGTTTTCGTATTTTTTAGTAGAGATCTGGTTGTGAGAGCTGGTCGGTGGTGAATCCAGTCGCAACGTTTAATTGGTAGCGTGAGATCTCGATACGCCGTCGTTTTTGTGAAATCTGGAGGCATTGTGTTTTTGTGAAGTCTGGTAGCGTGTTTGTATCCAGCTGCTGCTTTATTTTGTTTGTTGAGGGCAAAACGATAGCATTTTGATAAGTTGGATACGACACCGTTTGGATTAGTTGCTGCGACGCCGTTTTGGATATTGCGACTGGTACCAGCTGAGAGCAAACGTCAACGATGGTCAACTCTACTGTAGCTTGTGTCTGGTTGTTTTGCGCGAGAGCTAGCGACTGGATGACGTAGGATGTGCGTCGTTGTTTTAGTTAGCGCTAAGGAATCCAGACGATGGGTTAGCGACCAGCTGCTGGGTTTATGCGACGCCGTTTTACTAAGTTGGAACGCAGCGTTTTGATGCAATGTCTGGTACCAGCTTTTGGGTGTTAGACAATCCATCTTTTGGATTTGAGAACCAGTCGTTGGGTGGTTTTGCGTCGTCTGGTTTTGTCGATGGACTTCTTAACCAGCTTTCACGTGTGTATTTATAGGAAGACTTGGTCTTCGATTTGAGATACCAGATCCCATACTTAGCGAATTATTCTCTTGATTGTCGACCTCTGTTCTTCGAACCCTAGAGTACTGTTCACCGTGAGTTTTCTCGATGAATTCCCGTCGTTTCCGGCCACTATTTTGGACGTTCAAGGTAGCGTTGGATTCCTCTCGAAAAGCTCTTTCGATTGATACCCTTCTGGGAGGCTGTAGTTGTATAGAGCGAGATCGTGAAGTTGCTGATTTTGGTCGTGTGTTGGTGCGTGCAGGTAGAACTTCGAATTGTTGTTGAGATCTTAGTCTTAGCCTTCATTTAAGCTTCCTGATAAGTTGTATGGGTTGATTAGTTGCTGGTTTGAGTTGTAACTCCCAGCCGTGGGTTTTGTGCTTGTGACCCGTGAGATTTATGCTTGTACGTTGTGTGTTTAGCAGGTTTCTAACCAGATCTCTCGGGCTCCTTGTTGTGGTAGTTATTGCACAGAATTGAGGTACGGATCTTGAGCTTGTAATTCAGCGTGGAACCTGGCTTGGATAAATTGCGAGAGGGCTGTGTATGGATTGTCGTGTAGTGTTGTTGCTCTGTGTGAGAGCTGTGTATGCTTACCGTGTGTAATTGTTGTGTTGCATATGGTTATATGTTTGTTGTTCCAGCAT